>JAJHUR010122824.1:0-13257 GCA_027495735.1 Lutjanus campechanus | reverse complement strand
TGTGTGGAATACTAAGTGAAGGCAGTGGAGGAGCAGCTCCAGAAAACAGAAATTCCAATTTGAAACAAATCTTAACTCAAGGTCAACTTACTAGCTTTTTCTGGAACTAGGAAGACCATGAGATGCAATTGAGAGTTTGGTTAAAGCTCCTAACTTATGAGTAGTTTTGTCAGACTCCTGTTTCCAAGAATAAGAGCCAATATTTACTCTTTGGACAAAAAATTCCATTCTGTTGAAGCAGGAGCCTTAGAATAGCATTTATTTAGTACAAGGACAAAATTATGAAGTACAGAATTATATTGAATACTCAGTACAAAACAGTTTATCATGAAACTCACATGCTGCATGTTATCAGAACAGTCTGTAGGATGGGACTGGGACACTTCACCCCAATCTGGTCGACCATTCTCACTCCAGCGTGTCAAATGTGGCAGCTTGATCAGTGCCACTATGATGCTGAGCAAGAAAGTTTGTGTACAGAGGAGGGAAGAGTGGATGGATGGTTTAGACACACAGGACTTTCACCAGGAGACCAGGTCTCCTTTGTGTCCCGTGTGAAGACAGTAGTCAATGTTGACTTTTTTCTAACTTGTGTAATGTAACATACATAAGTAACATTTTGTATGTAATTTTGAAAGTATTTTGAAAGTCAGCCCGGACTTTGCATAATTGTTATTATCGCTGGCTTGACTGTGGAGCCCTGCATAAGCAAAACTGACACCATAGGGACATCTACAGGATCATGGGTTTGAAGCGTAGGGCCACTGAGCTGCAGTATTTGACTTGTTGGGAGTGAGAACTTGTTGATCTGATTGTAACCACTTCTTATTGCAGTGTGAAAACAGATTACAAAATAGGAGGGAAACTTCCTCCGGACCCTTCTACTGGTTATGCTCATAGTTCATGGAGATAAGATGATTTCTGAGTGAATTTGAGACTTGATCCCAGATTACGTTAAATTGGAAACATTTTTCCGTAACCAGTGGTTAATTTTTGTTAAAATGTTGCTCATTTCAGTGTCTTTCATTCTGTTTCAGTTTGTGAGGTCAGTCATCCCTGATGAATTGATACTGTTTAAGTCCAGTGAACTGCACAACCAGCTGAGGCACTATGTGTCATGATCCCTCCCATATTAACAAATTTCTTGAGTGCCATTATTTGCCTCAGAAACCTGAAAATGAGGCACAGCCTTTTTTTGTTCTATGTACATAAATATATTGAAACTTTGGGAAGGACGTGCAAGATGCCATTCATTTTCATGCAACAGTTACTCTGATAATTGGTGAAACTCAACATTGGAAGATTTTCCAGTAACTGGAAAAAAAAAACATCTGCATGGATTCTCCAACAGTTGCACAATAAATAAAGTATACTCTGCATTATACTACAGATATTTTTTAAAATTATATTCATCTGTCACTTTCAGTAAGTTCTACTGTACTGTCAATACATCTGTGAGACATCCACCTTACATTAAGTTGGCCTTAAATGTAACTGAAGCTATAAATAATCAGCAGTCTGGTAAAACTAGTAAATAAGTGTGAAATAAGAGTGTTTGGTGGCCACGGGCTACCGATGAACACTCTGCAAATGTTTATGTATTCAAATGAAACCAAAAAGAAGAAAAAAAAACATTTCGTATTTCCTTTCTCTTTAAGCTCCATCTTTTCTGGTTTGGCAGTGTGTAACTCATTGACTGTGATTTTTAAATATGCATCTGCTTTTATCAGTGGAAATATTTATTTGATTTTTTTTTTACTTTTCAGCCTGCTTACAACAGAGGTCTCCTCTTGTGACTCTTGCCCTGTTATTATTTTTCACGTTTTGCCGAAACCATGAAGCATTAAGTCAGTGACGGGACTCAGCAGAAATATTAGTGCTGTGATGTTACTGGCTGATTATGGCCTTCTTTGTAATTATCTGTGTTGGCACATATTCCAACCATCATGCACAAATAATAATAAAAAAAAAGTATTTAAACATAATTTGTGATTTTTTTCTTTGCTTAGAGCTTTAAAGGCAAACTTTGTCAAAACATTTAGTATCTTCAGATGTCTCAGTCTACATGTTGAAACAGATTTCACACAGACACACAATGAAGTTAATCAGTTTGAGGGTATAAATGTTCACCTCAGTAACATTCAGGATTCTTTACTTCACCACTACAGATTTTTCAGATTCCTCTGTAGATGAAGTTTTTTTCTGTTCTTTGAATAATTCACACTTTTGTACATCTGTAGCATGAAGGGAATGTTGTAAAATATTAAATAAATGAACCTTGCACCTTGTAAATTTGTTAGATTTTTGAGTGTGGAGAGACAGTTCCAGTAACATCAAGTTAATATCTGATTCTTATATTCAGTCTACCCTTACGGCTATAAATAGGGTCGATCATAAACACCTGTCACTGTACAACCCCAACTCCAGAGTAAAATATAAATAACAACAGAATGCAATGATTTGCAAAAACTTTTCAACCTATAGTCAATTAAATATAGTATAAACACAAGATACTTTATGTTCAACTGATAAACTTTATTCTTTTTTGTAAATATGCACTCATTCTGATGATGCCCGTCTTTTGAAGTTAGCACTGGTATCAATCTGGACGGAACTTTTCCTCTTCAGCCTGAAGGTCACAACATCCATGATTTCTGAAAACAGTCTAAAACGTGGACTCATCAGACCACAGCACACTTCTTCTTTGCATCAGCCCATCTCAGATGAGCTCAGGCCCAGAGAAGTCTGCAGTGTTTCTGGATGTTGTTCATATGTGTCTTTCTCTTCACATGGTAGTCTTAACTTGTGTTTGTAGATGCAACAACAAACAGTTTTTACTGACCAAGGTTTTCCAAAGTGTTTCTGAGCCCATGTAGTGTCCCTTATAAAATTATGTGTTTTTAATGCTGTTTTCAATGCAGTGCCGCCTGAGGGGTCAAAGGTCACAGGCATTCAATGTTAGTTTTTGGCCTTTACCCTTACGTGCAGAGATGTCTCTGGATTCTCTGAATCTTTTAATGATGTTACAGATTGTAGATGGTGAAATCCCTAAATTCCTGCAGTTTTGTGTTGAGAAGTGTTGCTCTTAAACTGTTGTACTATTTGCCCACACAGTTTTTCACAAAGCGGTTAACCTCACCTCGTCCATGCTTTTGAATGACTGAGCCTTTCAACCCGATCATGATGCTGTCACCTGTTACCAGTTCACCTGGTTAGCTTTTGAATTTTCCAGCCAGATGTTTCTTGAGCGTTCCACCACTTTCACAGTCTTTTTCTTCACCCTGTCACAACTTTTTGAAACTTGCTGTGGGCATCAGAGTCAGAATGAGTGTATCTTTACAAAAAACAATAAAGTTAAATCAGTTTGATTATTAGATATCTTGTGTTTGTACTGTATTCAAATTAATACAAGTTAAAAAGTTTTTGCAAATCATTGCATTCTGGTTTTATTTACCTTTTACGCAATGTCTCAACATTTTTGGATTTGTTTTTGTGTAATGATGGTCTCTTAATTAACAGTTTGACATTTGTGTTGGCGTAGAATGACCCAAACCTGTAGGCTCCTTATCTTAAGTTCAATTACAATTTGCATTTTATAATTAATCTTAGTCAACCTTTAATTAATGTCAGCCTTATATTTGGTTATTAATTTGTGCATTAACCTGTGAAAAGTAGTTCAAAGTACTCAAATATAGCCCAATAAGACGATTATGTTTACAACAGATTTTTATTTTGATAGTTTATCGATCAATCAGACATTTGTTCACACACAATACCCCTCCCCCATCCACCTACACACTCCTAAAGCAAATACTTTGTAATTAAATAAATAACTAAAATAAGAAGAGCACTCATTAAAAACAGGAACAGAAACCGTTTCTTGCATCTTGCATTTGTTACCGACAGTATCAGAGATCATGCCAAAACAACATCCATCCAACAATTAATCAATAAATCAATATTGTCAATTAGAATATCAGGGGGAAAAAAACAGTGTAAAAATTGGTAAGAACAAAAACAAAAGGATAATTTTCACCTGCATCATTCTTCATGAAAGCGCTGAAGGATTCGAGGTTCCTCACTGCGGTGGAAGCCCCAAGTACACGACCCTGACCTACCACTGAGAGCACTGCTGCAACCCTGTTGGACCAGTTGGACGGTCACTGAGAGACATTCTGGTGAGCCATTTTTTTACTGAGGGTCTTTTGATTGTGCTGAAAAAACTGTGTTTTTGTTTTTATCCACCAAGACATGTAATAAGTAAGCCGTTAAATGTTTTGACTGGACCGAGGACGCGATCAAAACCGCTCGTGTTTGCAGCAGCCCACTGACAAGCTGTTGTGGTCCGCAGTACTTCCGTTGCCAAATGCACGTGCAGCTTTCTCATTGTTTACAAACTGTAAAAGGCTCTATAGTGACTGTCTATCACTCATTACAGGGTTTGGTAAACAATTCAGGCGCAAAACAGTAGCAGAATGATTTCCTGGTTTACAGAAGGCCAGAGAGGTTTTGATTAATTACTGCATTTCTCTCCAACAATCTCCCAAATCTCTCTTTTCTTGAGCATTAAATAGTTTTGATCTCAAGAGAACGAGCTAGTGTCAAGATCACGTAATAACTGTCTCACTCACACCAGGAAATTAAATAAACAAATGTCAGTTTTAGCCATGTCCTCTCTGGGCTTCCATACAGACTAGTGTCCTTCACAGTTTTATTTTGTTACTTACTGTTAGGCATATTTGTTCTTCAATCCGAGACCTTGTACAATGATATTTAATTCAAGCTTGTGTGTGAATGCAGCTGAACATGTATTGGCTGGTCTGATAATCATGCAGCAGTGGGTAACACAGCAGAGGCATGAAGGCATTTCAAGACCCTGACTCACCTAAACAGCATGTAGCAGTCAGTGTTGTGCTGTATTGTGTGTATTATCAACTTTTTAAAAGGAGCCTCAGAAAGCAGAAGGACAAACGTTGTGATTTCAAAGCCTGTTTGTACTTATATGATCACGCAGGAAATTCTTTCCTCTTTAAATGAAAGGCGGGTTAAGCCAAACAATTTTGTGATTGAGGTTACCTTCACCGATCGTCCTGTTGTGACAAGATACTTTACCTGCTATCTGACCCCTTTGACGCTGCAATGTAAGCACCAATTATTCTTCTGAGGGACACCAAAGGCAGTAATACAACAAATGCCGGCTATGAGCCAGAATACTGCTCGTCCTTGTATTTCTGTTTTTTTATGACAAGAATCTCCAGTGGGAAAGAGAGCTGCCTCTGTGCTGTATGAACCCCGTGCCACCAACGTCCCAGAAAAAGTGTTTCATGTTTGAGAAAGTTGATTAGAGGTTAAAAAGTGCGGGGTCAGCTCTACAGCCTCTGTCAAAAGCCTTGTGTGAGACTGCAGCCAGGCAGGAAATCATTTTGCTTTTGTCACCTTTACTGTAGTATTATTTTAAAGAAACAAAGGCGGACCCCTGCTGCCAGATCTGTAAGACAGTTGTTCTAAATAGTGAGCTAAAGGCTGCCTCATGCCGCCAATGAAAGGCTCTTCAGATGTTTAGATAGCACTACAAAGCTCGTCATGATGCTCCAGTCAACAGGGAACATCTCAACATTTTTGTCTCTCTACTCACTCACTTGAGACACTGTCCGTAGAGATGTCTGCGCCAGTATAATGGAACTAGACGGCACTCGGCTTGCAGTGCTCAAAGCGTAGTTTTCTACCAAACTACACCGACGAAGTGTATCACTGTGGAGAAGGAAGCGTGCATCTACTCATGGACGAGAGGAGGACATCATTAATGTTTACATCCCGCACGAGCCTCTTGTTCATGAGTAGATGCAACGGTAGAGAGAAAATAGTTCTTACATTAAAGGACCAGTCTGTAAAATTTGGTGGCATTTAGAGGTGAGCTTGAATATTATATCGCTGCTTCACTTTTTTGCCTTCCATTATGTTAAAGAACCTACGGTGGCCATGAAACTCACAAAAGGTCCTACCTAGAGCCAGTGTTTGTCCGTCCTGAGCTTCTGTAGAAACATGGCGGTGCAACATGGTGGACTCATGGAAGATGACCAGCAGCCACTGTAGATATAAACACCTCATTCTATGGTGACAAAAACACAATGCTTCTTATTTTCAGGCATACTTTATAGTTTTTTTGTCGTAACAAGCCATATAACATGTTAGTTTTGCAGTTCAAGTACTCTCGATTTACCGGTCAATCTTTATTTCTACTCTCACCCATGGTCATGAAGGGTGGGTCACGACCGAAAGAATAAGATCACAGATACAAGCGGACGAAGAAGAGCCGGTTGCCACTTGGTTGCCTACCGAGGGAGGTGTTCCAGGCACGTCCAGCTGAGAGGAAACGATGGGTCAGACCAAGGACCAGGTAGAGGGATTATATCTCCACCCTGGCCTGGTAACACCTCGGTATTCACCAGTCAGAGCTGGTTAATGGACCCAGGGAAAGGGAAGTCTGGGGTCCCCTGCTGGAACTGTTACCTCCACCACCTGACTTCAGATAAGATGGATGGTTGGATGGTGCTCCAAATAGGCAGTCCATTACCGTTAAAATTGTACAGGATTTTCTTCACTGCAAGAAGTACCGCATGTCTGCACCTGTCACTGGAGGAACCTCTGAGGGTGCCTTTTCATTTGAGATGGAGGACAGACAGCATACACTGACACTGAAATCACAGAGTATCTCAAGTCGGGTCTTGATGTGGAAGCATTACCCGTGATCAAGTCTTGTCAGAGGAACCGAATTTCTGACATGTTTTGAAATACTTCCGCTGTGTTAGAAATTGTAAACTATGAGAACATCGGTTGGCTGAGTCCATGTGATTTGAAAAGCCTGTGTGCTTTTATAGTTTATATGTAGGCATGTGTTTTTAGAAGGTAACTTGTTCATTAGTTCCATGTTGAAACATTTTTCAGCTGTGTAATATTCCTCTGCCCAGTTTGCTGTTAGATCATCAGGACAATATAACCAACATGCTCGAGAAGTGCAAGGTGGTTTTATTTTTGATAATGCAAAAGTACTCTAACAAGTTAAAATTCCCGGTAGGTAGTGGGTAACGTAACCAGTTACTTTTTAATGGCAGTAATCTTGTAATGTAACAAGTTACTTTTAAAAGTAAACGCTAACCAAAACACTGTACATTAATGAAAACGTACTTACAAATTAGGGCTGGGCGGTATTTATTTTTTGAAACCTTCATCACTTCCTGAACATTTAGGTATATGATAATATGACCGTATTTGTGCAAATCTTGTGTAAAACAGCTCAACTTGACTGTACTTCACTGCAGACACTAATCCCACATCGTAGGCGGAGCTGATCGTCATAGCAACGCTGCTGTCACAGTTGGGGAAGAACCCACACTCAGGAGCTTTGAGACGCTTCAACTTTTATTCTCTGACAAACTCAAAGCTACACTGTACATTTACTGCCAGTCTGACAACTCCACTGTTCACCTTTTCCTCCACTCACCGTGCATTCACCATCGCTCTCTGCCTCTCGCTCTCTCACACTCATGAGCTACCTGCTACTCTGACCAATCAGTATTCTGCAGTGTTTGCTGGCTTACTTTAATCATTGGGACTAAATCCAAAATAGTCCCAGAGCTAAAGGCATTTTTCTTTTTTACTAGTTAGCACGGTAACTCTGTCCCACAGACGCCATGTTTCTCAGCTGCACTGCTTTGTCCCTCAGTAGAGAGACTGACCTCTGGTGGCACGGGCTGCACACTACAACACAGGGGTGGAGAAGGCGGAGACTAGTTGCATTTTCATGAATCCTTGAGTACTAAATGAAGCAAAGCCTATCGCTACATGTAAGCCATTTTAACCAGGTATTTGAACTTGTTTTGCAAAAAAAAAACAAAGCATTTTATATTGTTTAAAATATAACATGGAAGTGAACTTCAATAGAAAGAGTCGTGACTGTTTTTGTGATACTGAAAATCATACCATCATGATTTCTCAATACCTTGATGTACTGTAACATCTTTATACCGCCTTTGAGATTGTTATTCTGCCAATGAATCCCTGTAAATCAAACACTCTGGACCTTTAATAACTAAACATGGTTTTTTTGCACTCTATCTTTTGTAGGTCGTGTTTTTTTTCTCTTTGTACTGTAAAGCACTTTGGAACAAAAAGCGAAAAGTTAAGTGGCACGATTCAGTACTTCGATTCAGTACTTCTCTAATAGATTATTATATTTCATTATTATAGATTAATATATTTGATAGTATGCAAAATGATCATCATTTAGCACTTTAATTAATAAAACATTATTTCATTTTATTTGCAGGTGGAGGAATGTGATGCGTGTCCCAGTATCTGTGAAATCAGTGAGTAAGCCTGTCATGCCGTTAAGTCACGACAGTCCTAAAGACATTATAAAGCTGACATGATGACTTCAGTGTTAACAGAGCTGTCGATCAGATGAGTTGATTTAACTGAACCTGCGGTGCTGATAAATGATGATCAGTCAGCTCAGTGTTGCAGCAGCTCTGCCTGTTCCTCTCTTGTAGCATCATCAGATGATGTATGGCTGCGCTTGATGTGACCTATAGTGATAATATGTCTGTAAATGAAAATGCGGCTGCTCCATGATCTCATCTGGCGGCCTCTCTGCGGGATATTGACGGCGCTTTGTTTGGAGATGCGTCTTCATTTCTGTCTCTCCGGGACCTTCATATTCCCAAACTCCCAGGGAGCTGTGCGTCTCCGCTTTGTATCGGCCGATGACCTTTTTTTTTTTTTTTCCACAGCAGTCCGACTTGATTAGCACACCGACCGGGACAATGAGTGGTCGCCCTGTACACAGCCATTACCCAGATCCCTTTATCAATGTCCTGTAATTAAAATGTCACCGTTTAATTTTCGAGCCATCGCTTTCCTCTCGGCGGAATCTTTCCTCCAATAAAAAAGTGCAATCGAAATGCTCTTTTCACTGGAAACAAAAAGGGATCCGGAGAAAGCGTTTAGGAGAGGCGAGCAGCAGAGAGGGGATCAATAGGCCCTTTAGTCCAGCAGGAGGATTGATTGGTCTCTAAAATGGGATTTATAGGGGTCATGGTTTTATAGGGTGCTGATACAACTGTTAATTATAAAACATTTGGCCTCAATTGCTGCTGTTATTAAACCTGTCCTGATTGAGGCGGGTTTGATTTATCTCTTTAACATCACATGACAAAATGCAAGAGTGTGAGAAATCAAACAACAAAAATGAAACATGCAGGAAAATATGATCAGGCTTCAGCTGCAATCAGATTCAAATCAGTGATCAATAACATTAAAACACACTCCTGCTAGTTGCTTTGCAGTTAGAGGCGTTATTACAGCCCTTTTAGTTTTACATGGATTCAGTTTGAAGACACCTGTGTTTGCTACAGTGGACAAAGGCCCATAAATATAGGGGAGACTGGGGGCCATTGTAACATTTTTTACATTTTAATTCATAACTCACAGGTTCAAGTGTGAGGGTTTCCTTTCAATGTTTGTTTCAACATCTTAAGCAGAGGTCCTCCCTTTTAAAAATCCTCCATTATGGTGATTTTTTATGCACTAAAATTAAATTATGGCTTTATCTTTTATTATGGTAGGCCTTTATTTATGTAGGGGGGCAATCAGATGCCAAAATATAATGGAATATTATGTTTATATACCAATAAAATTATGTCTGCAAGTTTTTTTTTAAGACTTAGACCGATGATACACTTGCTTTTAACCGCATGTTTGCATACGCATCCACATGCATCATGGCTGTCTCGCATATCCTGCATCCGTTTGGAGCTATGGTTGTGCACATCGTCAGAAATTAATGCTATACATATGAAAACACAATCTTATCTCTGGTCCTATTGTGTTTTAATAAATATTAATTAAATAAATGTCATTTTAAAAATCAAAAATTAGAAATAATGTGCATTGTAACACAATAAAGCCCTCAGGCAAGTGGTTTGTCTAAACAAAAGTCCTTGAAGGCGACAAATGCACATGGTCTAAGTATTGAGGAGGACCTGATCCTGATCCTGCTCCTGTTCTACGGGCAGAAAAAGAATCCTATTGAGCATGTGCAGAGTGGCATCGTTCTAACTTGTTTCTGATTGGAGGAATTGGTTGTTTTACAATTGCCCCCACTCTCGCTTACTTTTTTCCACTATTTATTGGCTGCATGTTTGCACTGGACAGTAACACAGTCAGTGACGTGACAGTCGATCATAAGTGATTTGAACTTGATCTCAAGTTGCTGATCAGGCAATAGATCAATCACTAAATCAACATTAGAAGGAAAAGCAGTTATGAATTCTCCTTTAAAGCACCAAACTATATCGCTGTCGTGTTTGTTTTTATAGATAAAATACAGCAAATTGTTTGTGGAATAGGTAAAGCGAGGCAAGTATATTTGTATAGGTGCTTTGCATAACAGCAATTTCTTAAAAAGATATTAAAATGTATTAATATAATGTAGCATAAGCAGCATATAATATATCATACATTTAAAAAACACTCAAACATAAGGGACAGTAGGGGAGACTGGGGAGTGTTGTAACACTAACTTAATTGTAACACTGTTAATTTATGTAATGTCATCAGTATCATATACTGCCATTTCCCTTTTGAGTTCACAGGAGAGGTGACATGTCACTGTGAGCACCAAAAGAGGTGTGGATCGAGTGTGTATGTTGTCAGTCCATGGGCCCACAGAGCCTGCAGCTCAGGAGCAGCTTCCTACATCTAAATCCACATTTACCACAGCTGTGACAGTGATTAAACCCTTCTGTGACATCTGCACATGCAGGACCACAGTCCACACACACATGAATTTAAAGATATAGAAGAAAGAAACAGGTGATATTTGGTGATTTAAATCTTTCACTGTACTCAACACTGTTTACTCTTTAGTCTGTAGTAAAGCTCTTTCATAAACTGATCATTGTTACATTTATCCTCAGCAGGTGTCACAGCCAGTGTTGGGTAGTAAAGCATTACTCAGTCATGCATTACTGTAATATTATTACTTTATCCAGTAATGAGTAGTGTAAGGGATTACAGTTTCCAAAACTGTAGTAATTATATTACACTTACTATTTCAAGTAACTCTGAGTTACTGAGTTACTTTTTGACCGAGGTAGACTATCTTTTGGAGACGTGTACGTGCAGCAGGTCACGTCAGCTGCAAAAAGCTAAGCAGGTGAAAATATTTTCATTATTTTTGAGTTTGTTTGGTTCCTCGAGGGCGACTTTGCCTCCACCACAGCAGACATTTGGACAGATAACAACAAAAGCAAGTAACTTAACTAATTACTTTTGATTCCAGGTAATGAGTAAAGTGATTGTATTACCTTTTAAAGGAGCAATAAGTAAAAAATAACTTCCTGACTTGCCCAACACTGGTTACAACTCACCCTAGTAGTGGGGTCAGCTGTAATAACAGAACTTTTTTAAATTTGCCATCAACTCACGTAATCTGGGATTATGTCGTAGACGTCCGAGTTAGTTGTATTTCTTGCAGACAAATATGGGGTCTGTGTATCAAAGTGTGAGAGATCACATGAACAACCACTGATTTACTGATGCCCAAACAAACAGTGTTACTACCATCCCCTGTCTCCCCTACAGCAAATTGGTTTTGGCAAAGAGTTGCACCAGAATAGTATTAGATAAACAATTTTTTAAAAATATATTTTTTAAAACAACTGTGGAGAAATATAAAGCCTAATATATCCCAAAATCCTATATAGTATCACTGGGGACTCTGCATGAGATTTCCCCAGCTGTCATGTTTTGTAAACTTAATTTAATAGTTAAATCATACTTTGAAATGACTTTTATCAAAAGCAGGATTTTCCTACTAATGTACAGGCCTCATATAATCACACTGGGATGAGAACTTGTTGTTTATGACCAACTAGAAGTGTGTGATGGTGTCTGTGACGTCCTGGGAATGAGACATCTCTCCGGTGGTTTATGAACAGCAAAAATAGTCTGCACTCTAGATTATGGTCCCAATAACATTTACTCCTTTACTACCAGCATCATCTATTATGTAGATTATTTTTCCTTTTTTGACATGTACTCTGGTGCAGCACCTTGTATTTATCGCGTTTGTGCTTTTGTAAACTTTCTGTTGACAAATCCTGCATATTCTACCTTTAAAAAACAGTCATGCCGAATGATTGCACTGACACTCTCCAGTCTTTCGACAAAACATGCAAAGCTACACTTTGTCGGCTGCAAATCAAACGCTTATTAAATGTTATCTCTAATAAAACAATCGTCGCATCCGCTGCCGTGTTAAATAATCCATCAGGTCTGGTTCACCTGGTGAGTTGGGACTCTTAATGACTTAAACCCGAAGCGCATTAATGTTTCAGGTTAAAGGTTTGTTTAAACAATTGAGCGCATATCAATGAGGCCCGGGTAATTTGTATCCAACAGTAATAATAAAGAGCTGCTCGCCTAAAATTACCGCTGAAATGTCTAATTAAAAACTCCTCGCTGCTGATCCAGCAGCCACGTCAGGCTCACGTTTCCCCGGAATAAGCAGCGACAATGGCTGCATTCAAGTCGGCGGTCTAAATAATTAAAAAGAGAGGAATAATTACAGTATAAAATTGTAATTATTGGCGGGGGCTGCAGGGGAAGCCTCTCCACGCTGAAAGAGGAGAGGACGCGCTCGGGATCAGGTTCAGCATCAATATTGCAGGGAGGTAAAACTGGCGAGCTCAACTGCACACAGCCACATCATACACACTCTTCATACACACAACCTCATCATACACACTCTTCATACACACTCTTCATACACACAGCCTCATCATACACACTCTTCATACACACAACCTCATCATACACACTCTTCATACACACAGCCTCATCATACACACTCTTCATACACACTCTTCATACACACAGCCTCATCATACACACTCTTCATACACACTCTTCATACACACAGCCTCATCATACACACTCTTCATACACACAGCCTCATCATACACACTCTTCATACACACAACCTCATCATACACACTCTTCATACACACTCTTCATACACACAGCCTCATCATACACACTCTTCATACACACAGCCTCATCATGCACACTCTCCACACCTTCTTTATAGACACAGACTAATCATGCACACTCTTCATACACTCTTTATACACACACTCTTCGTAAGATCAGATGAGATAAACCTTTATTAATCCCCGGAGGTTCAGGTGGCAAAAG
>JAJHUR010122819.1:0-14317 GCA_027495735.1 Lutjanus campechanus | reverse complement strand
TATATCACAGAATATTTAGAGTTTACAGAATTCATGATCTATAATTTGTGTCAGCTGATTGCTCCACTTTCTCAGAACAGCTTCAGTCCAACTGTGAACGCAGCCTTATCACTATTACTTTTAAGTGTCTCAGCCAACAGTTTGAATTGGCAACATGTCTTTACTTAATTCATAGTTCTGGCCTTTCTTGGGATGCTTTTCTTTTAAAGGGACATTTTGGATGATTAGATGTGGGTTTGTATGAGGTACTTATCAATGGTCAGTGTGTTATCTACAGTCGATGGCAATCGACAAGCCCCCTGTGGACATAGTCAGCAGCAAAACGTATTTGAGCCACCTAAAAAAGACCCACAAAAAAAATCTGTATCAGTTCAAGTGTATACTTTATTGATTGGAAACCACATGGTTATAAGGCAAATATTGCTCTTTCAAAAGCAACAACACTCCTTTGGCAAAATCATTAATTTTACCAGAGAGAAAATGGGAGTTGCTGGTCTACTGCTGCCTCAATAGTTTAGTTTGTTTGAGTTAATATGTGGCTTTGAAGGGTTAGTTTGGATTCACCATTGCCACACAATTACTCAAACAAACTAACCGATAAAGGCAGCTGTAGAGCATCAACTTCAGTGTTCTGTGAGGTAAAATTACTATTTTTGCTAAAGGCTGAGTCTGGTTGCTTTGGAGAGAACAATATTTGGCTTGCATAAAAGCAATTTCCTGTTGGAAAGAGCTGTCTGATGGCAAAGTAAAGGGGTGAAAATATTCTAAATATAGCATGCAGTTAAACTGGTATAGATTTTTTTAGGTGGACCTTTTTATGTGGCTAAAATATGTTTTGCTGCTGACCCTGTCCACAGCAGTACATTGTTTAGCCTCTCTGCTTCTCTTAACTGTGGGCGTGCTGACCGCCGTCACTGTAGGTACTACACTGACTATTGATAAGTACCTCATGTGACCCCACTTCAAAAAATCTGAACGATCCCTTTAACGATAATGATTTAATTGAATCATTGCGCACTTGAATTACTTGTGACAGAGCCTGAGCACATCCTCAAAAAATCCTCTTTTTCTTTGACTTTTTGAAAAGATAAAACATTTCTTTAGTACTGCTGCCTCTAGCAACAGCTTTTCATTTTTCTGCTCCATGTACATTTTTTAACCAAGCCATGTGCAAAATATGGATGAAGTGCCTTTATAGACCACTTTCTTGAATATTTTTGTGGAAAGCAGAAGTGTATGTTAAAGAAAAAAGTCCAAACCGTATCATGCATATGTCCCTCAGAGTTTTGCTGCTTAATACCAGCTATACTGCCCACCTCTCATGTTGCAGAGACAATGAACAATGCATGTGATTTGATTTGTATAATTTATTATTTCTCTCCCCTGTCTTGTATTTCACAAACCCCTCCGCTGCAGGTACACCTTCTTCATTGTGCTGTATCCCATGGGAGTGACTGGAGAACTGCTGACTATCTATGCAGCACTGCCATATGTGCAGAAGACAGGCCTGTACTCTGTCACTCTCCCCAACAAGTACAACTTCTCCTTTGATTACTACACCTTCCTCATCCTCATCATGATCTCCTACATTCCCCGTAAGTCAATATGCAGACTTGACTTTTTTCCCTCTTTTGTAGTGACAATAAACACACAGTGACAATGTTGTGCTTCCAGTATGAATTAGCTTTAAATCACAAATACACAGAAGTCCATAACTGTTACCAAAGAAATGAAAATGGATCCATCCTAAGTCCTGTTCTTTTGCACAAGCTTGGCACTTGGTGCTCAACTTTCTCCTTTTCCCGTTTCTTGTACTTACATATGCTAGGTAATGTTACCAAATGCTGCCTGGCTAGCTAGCTAATCAATCTTTAGTTAACTTGTTACATCTGATAGCTAATGTAAGCAAAGCATTTTGTTAACATTTGCTAACTTAATATGTGACTATACTGTATATAAATCTCATTTTCACAGGTCCCCCAGCAACATCTTTTAACCATCTTCAAAATTTGGTTTCCTTTTCAAAATAGATGAGCCTAGCACATAACATATCTAAGTACAGGAAACAGGAAAGGAGAAAGTTTACAGAGAAAGTTGCTCAATTGTTATTGGAGCACAGAGCAAAAAGTGGGTGGGACTTAGGGGTGGTCAGCTGGAGACATTTGATTGTAATTATAACTTCATGTATTATTAGCCTCAAGCTATGTTAAGAATGAACACCGAGGGGAATTTTTTACCTTGCATCATTCACGACTTTGACCGCTGCAGTGTTTTGGCAGTCTGTGTTTGTTCATTTTAACTGCTCTCTGCTTATTCAGAGGCATCTAGTAGTGTCACTATATGATAAGATATAATTACAAGGTCATCTGTGACAAAATCACAAGATATGAAAGTTGTAGTTACAAGAAAATATTTTTTATCTTTGATGAATACATGTTTCTAGAGACAATGATGACATTGTTGGAAATATGTAAATTTAATTACATGCTTATCATTGGGTTACTGTTAAAGGTGGGAGCATTTTTTTGTCTGTCCTATTTACATACATAATGTAGTCCAGTGCACCACAATCACCAACTATGACCACACAACTAAAACATATAATTGAATAACCCTGACCTCTATGAAAGTGTCAAGAAAAAAAGTCTGGTTGCATAAACTACCATAACGCCACCACAGTGAATGAATGAATTGTGTTGATTTTAGAGGCCCCTATGGACAAAAGCACTGCTGTGACCACAAAATATAGTGTCAAAAATAAAATTATATCAAGAAGAATTCTCCTCCTGCTTCTGTTTAACTGAACTGTCCCTTTGTCAGCGAAACTGTAAACCAGCCTGCATGCTGTAAATTATTTTATCCAGTTTCAAAGAGAATCTGACCCAGTGGCAGGAATCATCTTCTCAGTGATGGACTTGTTTTATTCGTCATATAGAAGCATCAATATTAAATTGAGACTGTTTCATTACCAGTTAAAACATTTTAGTTTCAAACTTAAAGCTACTACAAGAAGTTTTTAACCTATTATGAAACAGTCTCAGCTGGTTCTGAAACAGTCTCAGTTTATTACACGGTACACAAATATCACTACATCTGTCACAGAACTGCATATTGAAACAGATTAAGTGTGGACAGAGAGCGTGCAATGTGACGCGAGGCAATAGTTTGACGCTCAGAATCGGTTAGGACATGGTGTTAGGCCTCCTTAGATGAGGATTTAAGGGCAACCTTAGCCTGTGTGATTTTATGCAACTGCACATTTGACTTTATGGCAGAATGGTTGTACAGGTTTACCTAATAAAGTTGCCACTGAGTGTAAATAAGAAGAAAGTTTGTCTCTCTTGTTGATGCTGCGTCTGCTATGATGTAAAACTCCCTCATGCTATTGGTAACATGCTGATCTTCCTTTGCCTCCCCTCAGTTTTCCCCCAGCTTTACTTCCACATGATCCGACAGAGGAAGAAGGTACTGGGCCATGTAGAGGACTACAGCAAAGTGGAGTGAGCCCGACAACATTCAGACAGATCTGATCGAAGGAAAAGAAACCAAAACAACCAACAGAAGAGGAACAAAATCATGTCTGCTTAAAGAAACACTAAGCCCAGCCAGTTTTCAAACTGCCAGAACTGACCTGGCAGAAGATTAAATTATCAAGCAACTTTATTTTTTTCCAGCTGTTTTCCGGGTTGCACAGGTGCTCACAAACCATGAACGAACTGGTGTTAACTTTTTTGTTATTGTTGTTTTTATTTATGAACAAACCACAGTTATTCTTGTGTAGTCAGAGATCTCGCAGCTGTAAAGAAACTGTATTTTGACACAGATACAGTTGAGCTGCTGTCTGAGCAGTGAGCAGAACTCGGTCACAGCAAAGTGTTGAACTGAATTGATGCACTGATAGAATCGATAACCTCCTTTTAAATGTCACTATAGAAAATCCCTGATAGGTTCTTCACCTCCCCATGGCTCGTTTTTTGGTCTCTTTTAAGGCAGTTTTGCTTTACTATGATGTAGAAAGAATAATGTGAAGACTAGTAATGACACTAGGTTGTCTGTAGGTTTTGCATCTACAGTGTGTATGTTGGTGCAAACTGTGATCCACGTGTAATTTTTTGTTTGTTTTCTTTCATTCATTTCAGTCAGGATTTTGATTACATTCCTAATTTTGTTCAATAAACCGTATTCATTCTGTGTTTGCATGGTTTTCTATCTGTTTTTCTCTCATGCTTGCTGCTGTGTGTTTGGTGTTTGCTTGGACTTCCATCTCATCCTTAGTGATCTGACACTGATTGTGTTAACTCTTTAAAAGCTTAAGTTTCCCAACTTTCCCAGTGATTGTGAGTTGCTGTCTTTTGATTTCCTCATTGTTTACGTTTAGGTGTTTTATCCATTAACAACCTAAAGTAGCCTGTATCCATCACACACACCCATCCAACTCCTCCCTTCATGCGATTGCATTTTCTGTTCTTTTATCTATTAAAAACAACCCATTTTTGCATTTTTAGTTCCAAAAAAGTGATACTTTGTAAACCATCTAAATTAGGCCATGCACACTTTCATTTGGGCTTTATTAAGCTTCCAGTCTTCATCCCATCTCTGATTAATTAGAGAGGTCAGTGTGGCTTATACATGAGATGTTAAAAACCTTGTATCACAAAAGAACAATCAAAACATGACTTAAGTTGTAGGACACTTGAGCAAAAAAGAACAGATAGCACAACATACAATAGCAACAGTGTTTTCTGAATAAATAAGCTTCAATATGTAACATAAACAAAACTACATTGTAGCCCAAATATATGTTGGATTTTTATGGTCTTTTACAGTACAGAGTGATGTCATTCTAATTTGGTAGATAAAACTGGTGGTTATAAATTTACGTATATAGAGCTACGTTAGCTGAAATAGTGACACTTTAGGAGGAAGAGAAAGGATTTGGTGCTGAATTCAGTTGGTGAGCTTGTAGCCATGAATCTAATAATGTTCAGTAGGAAGAGAGAGCTGTTCCACCTTTTCTTTACCTAATAGTGAAAAAAGGTGAACTGGATTCACATTCCATAATGTTAGCTCATTGTTTTGGACAATTTTATATCTGTGACATTTTGGAGCTGAAAGCTTAATGTTTTTGTTGGGCTCAGCTGCAGCTGCTCTGTCAAAGAGTAACTTAACACTGGGTTGAAAAGCATTCTTTTATTGACCTCTTAGCTGCAGCGAAGTGAGAACTTCAACCACTTGGGGTACTCTCTTTGTCTGGTCACCCAACTTACAAAAAAACCAGTGTGATTACTGGTGTTGGAAGCAAAACTTTGTACTGCTGTGGACAATGTCAAAATGTATTTTACCCACCCAAAAAAGATTAGTATAAGTATATGCTATATTTAGAATATTTTCACTGCTTCACCTTGGTGTCAGACAGCCTTTTCTGACAGGAAACTGCAGCTACACCACTACAACTCCTTTGGCAAAAACTGAGATTTTACCTTGCAGAACTCAGGAATTGCTGGTCTTCTGCTGCTTCAACTGGTTAGTTTGTTTGTGTAACTGTGAGACTTCTGTGAGTCTGAACTAACCCTTCAGGTTCTGAGCTCACACAATAACACAAACTGACCAATGAAGGCAACTGTTCCCGTGTCCTGCAAGATAAAATTACTTATTTCATTGACAGCGAGGTAAAGTGGTGAAAATATTCTTAATATAGTGTACACTTAAACTGATAAAGATTTTTGGGGGTCTGAACTGTCCCTTTAAATGTAATACATTTTAAATGTTTTGAGTGCCACGAACAAATTTACCTTCACATTCATTAGTTTGAGTTGAAGGCAGAAATCTCAGAAATGGATGTCTCAGACCCTTTGCATGTCTAATAAGTGTTCTACTAGAGGTATAGGAAGTTTTTTGTAAATTGGGTGAACCTTTTAATGTTCTGACGCCCAGTCGCCACTGTCCTGTGTTCTTTCCAATATGCCATCATCACTCTCCTCCAAAATAGACAATTTCTTGTCAGATTCTCCAGGTCCTGCTCACTGTACTGATCATAAACCTGTCTGACACTCATACATTCTGTAGCAAAGTGAGCAGCTAGTGGCTCTAATGTCAAATCTTGCCTTTGTGCACTTTTCACCTCCTCCCCATAAATGGTTGAGCATGATTTTGGGATACTTTTTGGAAATGTCTTGCAGGAGCAGAAGTGCAGCTCATTGTAAAACTGCATGAAAGAGGAAAAATGGATGCCTGGAATGATGATCTGTGTTACAACCTAACTTATCAAAGAAAAAATACAAAAGCATGGCATATGTTACACCAGAACTGGTTCTACTGAATAAAGTTTTGATACAAATGTTTTTGCATGGGGCCAGCCGACTTTGTACAGGTATGAACAATGAGTATATATTTACAATAAACCTATAATATGGGAAGCATATTCACAATTTTTTATTATATATGCTGAACTTACATGCACTAAAATGGATGAGTGATGGTGCCTGTGAGTTACAGTGCACTTCCAGTAATTTAAGGAAGCAAGTGGATGGTTTGTTAAATGAGCATTTAAGATGTTTTTACATCTGTTTTTACAGAGCAATCTGCACAGACTTAGCCTGCTCTGAAGTAAAGTATGCCAACTGCAAAAGGGAGGATTTGAGCTATTCTAGGATGAAATTAAAGCTTAAAGTAATTCTCCAAAGGGCAGGTTTAACTTCTCAGTACTGTTGGTGAGGGAGCACAGATTATTTGGAATATCTAAACCGGGGGAGACCAAACTCTTTGCTTTGGAGGGTCAAAACTGAAACTTAATTATGGGCCACAGGTCAAAAGCAAACACGTGTTGTATGTATTAAGATCCAAATGGTGCTATGATCCAAAGTGTTACTCTTCCTGCCCACCAGCTTTGCTTGTGAATGTTATATGAGATTTTCAGCAGGTTTTGTGGTCTGTTTTTTTTTTTTTTTTTTAACCATTTTCAAACAAAATTAGTTTGGTTTTGTTGGTATATAGTGACAATTTGCTTGAGACAAACCACATCTTTAATTTACTCATTTCTGTTGTGACCACCTCCAAAAGCTGTAAATTTTCCACCAGGACAGAAAATATTGTAATCATTGGCAAATAAAACACATTTCAATATTTTTGACACTTTACATATATATACAGTTAATATAAAGAACAAACTCCACAAATAATGTCCTAATATGTAGATTTGTAGCCACCTATCTGTGCAAATTGTTGGTGGTTTCCTAGCCAGTTTAACACAACCCTTCTGATGCCGTACCTTTCCGTTTTATTGTCATGAGCTGTGGTATCAGATGCTCTTTTAAAAATCTCCCACTGCATTTTTTTTTATTACCTACACAAATTGAAGGCATAATATGCGACATTTTTCCTTCCTTTACCTACTCAAAACATCAGTATTTGACATCCTGAGAATGACACTCAACAATCGTCTATATTTCTGTGTTTATTTCTTGTTTCATCTCAAGATTCACACTTGTCTAAATGCTTGTACTACCTTAACTTAAGTATCTAAGTTAGGAAAAATCCAACTTCCTATTACAGAAGCAGTTTCTAACCTCACAGCTGTGTCCTATCCTATCTTAGATATATCTTATATTCATTTAGGAAATCCTAACTAGAGCTGGAAACTTGATTTTTCAATCACCCGTCCTGGCGGGCCTGTATCTGTGTATAAAATGTACACAGGACTGCCCGTATCCATGACAACAGCTGTCTGACTTCACTTGACATTGGCTGGCGTCTGAATGGACAAGAAAAGCTGAGCATTCCATTTAGCTCTGATGAGTCAGAGAAATTCATTGTGTCTTGGAGGAGAGGAAACACCACCTTTATGGGAAGTTGTGGGAAGTTTTCTTGCCAAGTATTGACCCATGATAAGGATTTAAGGAAAACATAATTCAAATTCAAAATTAATCATCTTTGCAGTTGATATATACTCATTGATACGTGGCCCTGTGAATTTAAAGCATCATCATAGGGTTTGAGCAAACTTAAAGTCAAAATATTTTGTGTTCATGTTGCCCCCATTCTTCCATACAGACATATCAACAGTGGTGATGCCACTTCTGACAGTTATTTTGAATTATTTGCTCATATATTTGCACAGGGTCTATACTGTCCTATTTTAGGATTCCTAACCTAGGAACACTTTCTGTAATAGTTAAATTACTATCCTAATGATATGATGTTTTTCAAAATGCAGTTAGAAATAGGTTTCTGTAATACCAAAAATTCTAAATGTCATCCAAAATTGAAATAAGATCAGATTTCAGACTTCAGAAGATTCTGTGTGAGGCTCCAGGACTCTAGTCTCCGACTAACTAAGCCAAATTGAAGCTACGTTCATGAAAGCCACAGATTAAGGCCTACTCCTGGATTAATCTAAACCCCGTCTGTGAGACTGTCCCTATATGTGAGTGTGGTGACTCATCTCACAAACCATGTAGGCGGTGAATGTTGTTTGTTGTACAATTAAGCAGGACTGGAGGACTTCAACAGCTGAATACAAAATCAAACCAAGTATCTTATAAACCTAATAGGCACACTGCTGTGCACTCGGACTCTAATGAGAATGGACTGGATGCATGTAGCAGGTCAGGAAGAGCACTTCTCAGAATAATGCTGCCTTTCATCTGTGTGCTGTCATAGCAAATCACTGGCTTTTGATGTAAAGCATTTATAGGACCAGAGGGCAAATACTCTGCAGATTCAGGTACATTAAACAGCAGCTCATTCTATCATTGTGAGCCTGATCAATCAGTGCAGAGAGTATCACACTCAATCATAGAAGCCTGTATGTACTGTTCTCTAATATAGTATATAAAAAGATATTCATATAATATTGTTAATGCATTTCTGAGGGGTAGTAATGTAAAATACTAAACCTAAATGCTGCAATCTGATGTATTAACTGTTGAAAACATATATTAAAAAAAAAATATATGTCGCATTTATGCAAGGAGGCTGCACTGCTGAGGGGTCAAGGTCAGCCATGTTTTTTGTTTGCATACGGGAGCCTGATGCGATTTGAGGTTAAAGATGGTTAGAAGATGCTGCTGGGGGACCTGTAAAAGTGACATGTATTCACATCTCATGTCATGATTCATATAGATTAGCTAGCTCGTTTGTGTAGTAATAAGAGTCATTAATACTCCCAACCACAAGAGGGCAGCTACGACTCACATTCCTACCTCTAAGCTGCACCTATTGTTTTGATTACACAGTGAGTTTGAGTAGTAGTAAAAGAAGACGACAACATGACACTGTATGTTAATGTTTACCTACCTCATCTGCAGGCAGTAACAAATAAGCATGCTAAATGAGACCAAGTTTCTTCAGTTTTATTAGAAACATTACAGTTAGCTAGCATTCTGCTAACATTAGCTAACTTAAGATGTGACTCTAAGATGTGTTGCTTTTACAGAAAAAGGAGAATGTTTAGTTTGGTCAACTGTTATTGGAGTACAAAGCAAAAAAGGGCGGGACTTGGAGAGGGTCAATTAATGGACTCCAAAGAGTCTCAAATTGGTAAAATTTTCAATCTATCTGATCAAAAAATAATTGAACACGATTATACTAATACTAATATATTAACTGTTCCCCCTGCTGTTTCCCTACCCTTAACATATGTCAGTTCAATATGACCATTCCTGCACAACCATTTTCAACGAATGCTACTGTCAAGCTGTGACTATTTTAATCTGAACACTGGCTCAAATATCAAGCAAAGTATCTCAGATACGTGGGTGTCTGAGTGAGAGTTCCACCTACTGAATATACAGCACGCACAATAGCATGTTGTGTATGTGACTGTGTGTGTGTGCATGTGTTTGATTGCACAATCCACAGAGTGACTGTAAAGGTCTTTTTCCATCAGGATGAGTCACACACCACCGCGCTCGTCATTTTCTCTTTTTTATGACAAAGAGAATAAAACTACAGCGATGTGGACTGAATCTTCCTCCTGTGTTATGCCATTTCAGACGTCACTGGATGGTTCATGCGGTTGCAGTGATGTTCAGAAGGCACTGCCAACACATATTTGTCATAATAAATAATACAATGGAACCCTGAAAAGGTTTATTTTTCTGCAAGATGTCACAGTGCCTCAGGTGTGTTGTTAGTGAACTTCAAACAAACTGTGTCCTTGACTGGATGCTACAGTCAGAGCAACTGACTGATCAGTATGGAATCAGTATGAACATGAAGAGTGCAGATCCCCACCAGGCACCTATTGCAATGCCACCACGACTGCCAGATGCAGCCAGCAGAGATTTACAAAGTTCCACCACCAGGTGCCGGGACCGCCGCCAGGTCCTCCTGACACAGAACAGGGTTTGAAAGAATGAAGACCAGCTGAGTGAGGGGACTCTTTTCTTTACTCAGCTCTTGGCATAGCAGGGCTTTGTATTGACAGGAGTGGGGTCAGTGTTTTTGAGATGAAACCCATGTTTGATTGCTCTTTTTAAAATTTTAATATATTAGGGGAAACAGCCTACTTCACCTCTGTAGGTGTTTTTTGGTTGTTCTTCTGTGCATCTGCAAGATGCTTTTGCAGAATTCAAAATACATGATTTCAACTGTTTTAAAAAAATGTATTTAACTTTGTATTTAAAATCTGTATTTATGCTTTTTTTAAATTTTTGTGAGGTGAGAAGTCTCTTCAGTTGATACCTTATAGGTATTGAGTATGAATACCCAGAAAATCCCTTTTTTTTGTTTGTTTTTTTGCAACTTTACTCAATAAGCAGCTTCAGTTGAAGAAACACCACACAGCAAAAATGCTATTTTTGAGTTTATTTGAGTTAAGGTTTTACAGCGACTGCCAATATTTCCTGCCTACCTTCCTAGATCCTACATAGTCCCAAGATGCAATGACGTGGTCCAAGTATATTGTGGAAAAAATGCAAAATTCAAAGTTTTTGGAGCAGAGGGCCAGAAGCAGATGTCTTCAGAGGTTAAAATGATGAGAGACACTCTGTGTGAGTGTGTTTGAGTTCATCCTGTTAAACTGATGTTGAACAAATTCAACTAACATGCAGATGATGGCAGTAGTGTCTTGTGTCTAATCAGGGGAAAGTTTAATGCTGTTTGAATCTTTTGATGTGGGAGTAATCTCAGAGACAGAATCTCAATAAACATATTGTTTAAAAAGATTAACAGGAAACATTCTCAGTTGCCTGAATTACATTTGCTTTAAATGTTTTCACAGTATGGGTGAAATCATTCTTCACTGATATAAACCCACAACCTGTGTGTAATTGTGACACATCAGATAAAAGCAGGAAAGACAGACACACATATTCCACATTGGACTGTGAAGCATGACCACAGCCTCAACGCCCCCCTCATCAAAAACATCTTCTTGGAGGGGTGTATGTGGAAATAGATTAGTATGAAGAAACAATTAACATTAAATGGTTATGTAAGATTTCACAATGACTACTTGCTTTCAGACAGTCTGATCTTGGTGTTATTATATTTCATTTCAGTATTCAGTAACTGAACTGCAGTATCTATAAGTAAAAGTAGCATTGCCAGTGTAATAATACAGGTCACACTTTATTTTACAATAAACCTAATAAGATATAACAAGCTTACCTTGTATGAAATTAGAAAAAATGTTATTAGAAACAATGTGTTCTTTGTTAGGAAATATTAGGCCTTTATGAAACCCATTATGAGACACATTGCAACAGAACTGTACTGTAAATTGAAATGTATCATAACTCCACATATATGAGGATCTCATTTTAAAATGTGTGAGGTCGAAACATTAACGCTTGAAATGGACTTCTCAGCTGACTCAAGTAGTTTAGTCATTAGCATTAGCTTACATTAGTCAGCTACTGAAACCTATTAGTGATAGTCATCATTTTAGCTGACAAAGCCCATGATTGTCAGCTAGAAATGAAAAACTGCTTTGTTTACTTCTCTGTAGAATCAAAGACCTTACGTTTCAACAATTTATTCCCAATTTTGATGTAAAATCTACCTCTATTATTACTGTAGATGGCGTATGTGCAGGGCAAGAATGGAAAGCTTGAAAGGTGTATAGCAACAGTAACTAAGAGGGCAGGGCTTAGAAAACAGTTTTTTCCTCACACCTTTAATTGATCATTCCAGTCACATTGTTCATAAAGCTAATGCAAAGTTCACCACAGGCTCGGGCACATATGTGTCACGAACTGCAAATACCCCGACATGACCGGCAGGAAAATCACTTCAGTCAAGTCCAGACTTTCTGATCATTAGTTCATTTTATAAACGAAGCCCCTTGTCTAAGAAAAGACTTGATGTAAGTGATTGTCCTGCTGGTTACATCAGGTTGTTTGCAGTTTGGGACACATATGAACCAGAGCCTGTGGTGAACTTTGCATTAGCTTTATGAACAATAGGTTAGGAATGAGGTGTACAGACTCGTAAACAACATGTTTGTCTTTGTTTGTCAGCCCAGTATTTAGTCCGCTGAATGTGTGTTGTCTCTACAATCTCCATGATCTCGTTTCCCAAGCAGCTCACTTTTCTCTTTGGTTTTGGCTATTCTGGACTAAACCCTAATTTGTGCTGCATTATATAAAGCAAAATCCCTAATTGTAAGGCAGCTGCTGTCAATTTGCTGTCAAAAGTTGATTTGAGATTTATAACTCATGGGTGCTTAAGTTACAACTTTTCTTCTCATAACCCGCATAAGCAAGATTTTTTATGCTTTTTGTCAGAAATGATGTTAAGAATTCAAGTACAAATCTAATCGAGGCCCATGGTCTGGTGCTTTTTTTTCATGTTTTGAGCCCAGCCTTCAGCTCCAATGAAGGGAAATCTTTATGGTCCAGCATAGAAGGATATTTAAAACAACGGTGTTCTTCCAACTTTGTGGCAACAGTGTGGTGAAGACCCTCTCCTGTTTTAACACAACAATGCCTCTGTGCACAAAAACAGGTAATCTGTCTCATTTATAAAACAGATTTATGATTAATTTTAATCTTAAGTATGACTTAATCAGAAAATGATGTAAAAATAGTTTGTTGTGGATTTTATCTCTAAGCAAAGTGTGCTGAACTTTTCATTAGCATCATAACAACGTGACAAGAATGATCAATTAAAGGTGTGAGGAAATAATAGTGACACACTCCCACACTCCTGCACCCTGGTGTTGCCTGGAGTGGAGGTCCCTTGTATAAGCCTGTGGCTCCCTGAATGTGTGCAAATAAAAAAAGAAAAGAAAGAAAGAAAAAGAATCGCCATAATCTCGTCTTCCAAACAGTTTGTTTTTATCTTTTAGTCCATGGCTATTTCTGACTAAACCCTCATTTGTCCTGCATTATATAAGAGGAAATCACTAATTATAATGCAGCTGCTGTCAATTTTAAGTTAATTTGAGATTTATAACTCGCAGGTGTTTAAGTTACAAATGGGTTTCTCAGAACTTGCATAACTATGCTCGGTATCTTTTATGAATCAAACGTAAGCACTTGACTTGGAAGACTTGGAAGATTTTATAAATGATGCCCCAGGTCCATCAAGAGAAGTTTTTTACCCAGTTTGGTGTGGAGGAAGTCAACTGGCCCACAAAGAGCACCATCCAGCACCTGCGGGATGAACTGGAACACCAAACGTGAGCCAGACCTCATATTGATCTTTTTTTAGGGGGGAGTTTCATATAGTTACATCTTTTATTTCCTGCTATTATTCAACAGTAAATTGTGTTAGGGGCGTGTGAGAGAGCAAAGAGAATGAGCAAAAGAGAGCAAGCAAACAAGCAGTCATAAGACAAACGGAGAAAATAAGTTGCACAACTTGAATCAAGATAAATTTGTATCTGATTTATATCTGAGTTCCCCTTTTTATTTGAGGAGGACAGCGCTGAATGGAAGCTCCTGTTCTCTCTCTTAACAGAGTTTCACCCTTGATGAATTCCAAAAGAGGCAAAGGGAATTCAGCTGGAGGTGAGCCGGTCCCAGCAAACACACGAGGCTGCTCGTCACATGTCTGCAATTTACATTCATTAGCACACAATGTGAACCTAAATGAGACAAATGCTCCTTTTCCACATGTACAGTAAATGACCACTGACTACGACCCTGGACAGTTTTCAAGGTGGAAGAACTGAAACACTGAAGTGAATCACTCAACTTCAACAGTCAGGAGTTACCACATATTTCTACCCCGTTTTTCTTAAAACGACATGGTCTGATAGGTCGCTGTTCTAATCAGACACACAAGCGCGCGTGTGTGTGTGTGTGTGTGTGTGTGTGCATGTGAGGGTTATCCAGCTGTGAGAACAGATCCACCCATTCATCAAAAGCGC
>JAJHUR010122813.1:1051-12360 GCA_027495735.1 Lutjanus campechanus | reverse complement strand
TGCAGAAAGCAGATTTTATCTCAGAAATCTTATTTAAAAATAACCTGCAGTTTTCCTCTGTATTTTTAGAGGAGAGGATCACTTGCCAATCTGTCCTTTTTATTTCATCCCCAAAGTGCTGTTGCATGTGTTTGGGGATGTAATCATTAAAAGGGGACGATGTTTTAGAAGCGTTCAGACAGCGATTTTTCCTTAATTTCCGCGAGAATAAAATAAAGTTATGATCTGAAATACCGGTTAGAATGTTATGAACTTTACTTATTCTGTCTGTGTTGTTTGTGAATAAGAGGTCAATTCTTTCATTGTTACTTAAATCAAAAAGTGATACTCTCCTCCGATAGATCTTTTCTTGTGCGCGCCTGCCATTACGGTGCCTTCGCCTGGCTACAATCACTGCTGCCATGATTACCGGAGAGTCCTGGCATGACAGCCCTTATATAGGCTATGCTCCACAGTTACCACCAACTGAGTGCAATTTGCAATCATTTTGCGTGAGAGAGTGATAGAGGGAGAAAGAAATTGTGCGGATTTAATACACGGGTCTCACTGGCGTTAAATAGCACCGCTTTACTGCCTGTGGCAATTAGCGCTGGTCTTTGTGGATTAGGTGGTATTTGCAATTAGGCTTATTTGCATAGGAAGGGGGCAATTTTGCGCTGAATTTATGAATATTCCCTAATTTACATGCATGCAAATTGGACCGGCGCAGCTAGGAGTGGCAGTGCAGTTTGTGTTCGGTTTGCGTACATTTCACCCTTTGCGTGTGCTTTGTGGATTGCACGCTATTTTTTTTCTCTCATTTGCACAGGGTTAGCAGTCGCAAAAGCAGTGCAATCCTTTTGAGGATCTGGCCCTGAATGTATTGTTGGTTTTAACCAGGACTAGAATTATGACAAAGATTATAGTAAGTTGAAAAAGAACACACAATAAAACCAACAACTCAATCATAAACTTGTTGTGTTTGTAATGTTTGTTGACGGTTTGTTTTGTGACTTGGTGGTAAATCAATTTCCCTGTGGGGATTAATAAAGCTAATCTAATCTAATAAACTGAAGCAGCGGGGTCATTCGAGACATTTTATGAATAGTGTAAGAATCAAAGTAGTTGTAACACACTTTATTATCGTCAATACATGTTAATTGTTGACATACATTTTTTGTTTTTTTGTTGCTGGTGTTAGTATACTGTGGTTCTAGGCCTACTAGGCCAGTGATTCTTGGTCTGGGGGTCAGTAGTCTGGACCCCCACAAGAAGTCACTGGATTAATCAAAAGGGACAGGACAGGGTATGACAAAAAAATATTGTGAACATAATATTGTGATTTTTTAAAAAACTGTCTTATAATTTCTGCTTTATTTATTTCAGATTTTGTTATTTTACCTTCTCAAGCCTCTAAAACTTATTCAGATAAAATAAAATAAGTCCTCTCTCCAGAGCAGCTGGGTCAGTCAATTATTTGATTAAATCAATCGACAGAAGATCAATAAGGCAAGGCAAGGCAAGTTTATTTGTATAGCACATTTCAGCCACAAGGCAATTCAAGGTGCTTCACACAGGACATTGAAATACAACAACGGGGGAAAAAGAAACACATTTAAAACATTATAAAAGAAGCATGTAAAAGGTGATTAAAAACAGTAAATAAGAAAACAACACATAAAACCCAAAAATATAAAAACACACACATATTAAAATAAGAGTTGCAGTGTAGAGTTTCGAAGGAAAATATAAAATTTAAAAAGTAAAAAGCCTTTTAGTCAAAGGCAGCAGTGAACAGGTGAGTCTTTAACCTTGACTTAAAAGAACTCAGACTCTCAGCAGACCTGATATTTTCTGGTAGTTTGTTCCAGAAACTGAACGCAGATTCTCCATGTTTAGTTCTGACTTTTGGAACACAGAGCAGACCTGCACCAGACAACCTGAGTGGTCTGGATGGTTCATACTGGACTAGAAGCTCTCTGATGTATTTTGGACCTAACCCATTCAGTGCTTTATATGCTAGCAAGAGAATTTTAAAGTCTATTCTCTGAGAGACAGGGAGCTAGTGTAGAGACTTCAGAACTGGAGTGATGTGGTCCACTCTCTTGGTCTTAGTGAGGACTCGAGCAGCAGCATTCTGGATCAGCTGCAGTTGTCTGATTGACTAAGCCGAATAAGTGTTTTAGTCTTTATCAAGCAAATATGTAGAGAAAGAAAATAAGCTTGTTTTAGCTTCTCAATGTGATGATTTATTGCTTTTATTTGTGGATGATTCACTATATCTTTTGGTTTTGGACTGTTAGACATAATATATTATACTAGGTCTTTAGCACTATACTTACTATTAAAACTGAGTGTGGATGTAGGCCCTTAAGAAAAGGTAGAGTTCAACTGGCTCCCTGGAAGAAGTAGGTGGGTGCAGATAGTTTTCTGACATTGCAAGGCAACAAATGTCAAAAACAGTCTCATCACATGGATGTGGACCTCTTGGCAGGCATTTCTCTCTACAAGCCTGTATCTGCTGATGGGATACTGCCTTGATGTAGTCTGTGGTGCCAAGCAGGTGGGGAAGGCTGTACATCAGTAGTGGTCGTCCACTTGGGTAAACTGCATTCCTACTGGGGCGAATTCTGTGGCAATTCCACAGGTGGGCAACATCCTGCGGCTCTCTCTAAAAGAAGAAAAGCAAACAAGGCAAAAAACAAAAAATACTTAGCCTAAACTTGCACATCTTCTCAATTATCCCATACTATCAATACTGCAGTCATTCTCCTCCCCAAAGAGGCCGTGATGGGATTCTAATAAATGTGATAAGAGACAATACAGTATTTCTGTGAAATATTCATTCAAAATCTCAGCTGAAGCTCATATGAGGTTTGAACAGAGAAATAATTAAGCTGTTGTGAATGTGAGTCTTTTTGCCAGGGGTGGAAGTAATTAATTACAAATACTCAAATTACTGTAATTAAGTAGTTTTTTGGGGTACTACTTTTAAGAGTAGATTTTGGGTTGCTTCCTGTGGCGCTGCTCTGCGGGCAACACGGACACACGCATGTACTGCTGCTGCTGTTTGTTTGTTTGATGTTTGCTGTTTTTGTGAATGATCAATGTGCCCTGTGTACAATCCATGTGATCAGGACGTAAGACTATACGATGACGTGTGTTTTGGGACTTTTGCTGCTGGCGATACTGCTCTTTTGCCAACTTTTTTCCACCTGCAAAACTACACCGGCCTGGGTGAGCAGCAACCATGCGCTGTCTTACACAAGGGAAGTGCTCCTGTCTCTACGCTACTACGGAGATAGGCCTACAAACCAGCTTGGCTCTCTCATCGAAAACCTACTGAAGGACATTAGAGTTGTTCGTCGGCAGCGATTGAGGAAGAGAGGCTGCAGAGGAGGAGTGAGGCAACGGCTGCGGAGGAGAGCCAACCGACTGCCCCTACCACCAATGATTATGAGTAACGCCAGGTCACTCAAGAATAAGATGGACGAACTCCGACTTCTGACAAGGGGATGCTTTGAGTACCGTGAGTCCTGCGTTATGCTTTTTACAGAGACCTGGCTACAGCCAGAGATTCCTGACTGCTGTGTTGATATAGAGGGATTCTCACTCATTCGCTCTGACAGAAGCGAGCTGTCAGGGAAGAGCAAAGGGGGCGGGGTCTGCCTGTAAGTAAATGACAAGTGGTGCAGACAGCACACAGTCCGGGAGAAGATCTGTAATCCTGATGTGGGGCTGTTATGCGTGAGCTTCCGACCATTCTACTTACCTCGGGAGTTTGGTAATATCCTCATCTGCTCTGTTTATGTGCCTCCCAGTGGCAATGCCTCCAGAGCTGCAGCACAGGTGGCAGACTGTGTGCATGAACAACTACAGCGCACCCCCAATGCACCGATTCTCATCATGGGAGATTTTAATAATTGTAACCTAAACATGGCACTGCCAGGTTTTGAACAATATGTTAAATGTGATACAAGGAAGAACCGGACTCTAGATAAGTGCTATGGGAATGTAAAACACGCATACACAGCCATAGCTAAACCACCTCTGTCTAACTCTGACCATAATACTGTCCATCTAATCCCCACATACAAGACAGCAAGTCTTTGATTAAACATGTTAATGTATGGACAGGGGACAGTATAGAAACACTGAAAGGATGTTTTCCGTGCACAGACTGGGATACTTTTACCAGAGAGTCAAATTTGGACAATGCCACAGAAGTTACAACAGACTACATTAAATTCTGTGTTGACACTGTGATCCCAAAGAGGACAATAAAAGTCTACCCCAACAACAAACCCTACATCACAAAGGAGGTGAAAAACTGTATTAACAGGATAATACAGGCATTTAAGGCAAAAGACCACCTACAACAAAAAGCAGTACAAAAGGAGTTGAACCAGAGACTGAAAGATGCTAGGGAACATTATAGGGAGACAATAGAGGAAAACCTTCAGGCTATGAACTCTAAAAAGTAATGGGACTCATTGACTCAACTCATTGTTGTGATGAAGTGTCTGGAGAAACTTATAGTGAGCAAAGTACGGCAGGATGTGGGCCCACAGCTTGATCCCTACCAGGTCGCTTACACACACCAGAGAGGAACTGATGATGCAATTAACAGTATAGTACACCTTGTAACTAAACATCTTGAGAATCCTAAGGCTTACGCTAGACTGTTGTTTGTAGATTGCAGCTCAGCCTTGAATACCCTACAGCCTCATGTTCTCCTGGAAACACTGCAGCTGATGAATGTCAACCACTTCATTACTAAGTGGTACCATTCATTCCTCACTAACCGCACCCAGCAGGTCAGGGTGAACAGGACTTTGTCCAAACCCCTGTCTATCAGCACTGGTGCACCCCAGGGGTGTGTTAGTTCACCAGTCCTGTTCACCCTGTACACTAATAAATGCACAAGCAGCACCACTGACAATTACATTGTAAAATTTTCTGATGATACAGCCATCCTGGGTCTCACGTCTGACACATGTGACACAGCTGTGTACAGACATGAGATCCAGAATTTTGTCCGGTGGTGCGATGAACATTTTCTCATTATAAACATCAATAAAACAGAGGAAATGATATTCGACCCCAAATCTATTGGAGACCATTCACCAGTGGTCATCCATGACCAAAACATAGCCCGGGTTGAATCATATAAATACCTGGGCATACACATTGACCATAAACTAACTTGGAGTGTTCAGGTTGATAATGTGTGCACTAGGGTTCAACAGCGCCTACACTTCCTTCACAGGCTGAGGGTCTTTGGAGTAAACCAGAAAGTGTTGCTCCTCTTCTACAATGCCGTAGTTGAGAGCATCCTGCGGTATGGCATATCAGCCTGGTTTGGCAACCTCAGCGTACAACTGAAGGCCCAGATTACCAGGCTTATCCAGAGAGCCATGAAAATCATGGGAGTCAGGCAGCATGCCACACTCCAGTCTATCTTTGAACAAACCATAATCGGACAGGCGCAGAAAATTATCTCAGACCCCACCCATGTCCTCCATCATGAGTACCAACTTCTCCCCTCAGGCAGACTCTTTAGAGTTCCCCAGTGCAGGCTAAACTGCTTAAGAACTCTTTTGTCCCCCTGTCCATTAAAGCCTTAAATGGGAAACTAACTGTAGCTTAACTACATGTGTACACTTGTATATACATTTTTAACATAACTATGTAACTTTTTTATGATGACTTTGTAAAACAGATGTGTGTGTGCAATGGGCAGTGTGCAATTTGTTGGCTGATGGTAGTCTGTACATGTACTGTAGATACTGAGTGTGTGAGATTGTGAATAGTGACAGCTCTGTGTGTGGATTGTATATATGTAGGAACTGTATGTGTCAACTTTTTGTGTCTTTTTTTTAACAGCAGAGACTGCATGTATCCAAGACAAATTTCCTTCGGGACAATAAAGTCTATCTTATCTTATCTTTTCTTATTTTCAAGTCTGTACTTTTACTTGTACTTAAGTATTTATTAAATCATGTAATCTACTGAGTTACTTTTAAAATCATAGTTGAGTACTGAGTACAATTATAATTAATATCAAAACCTTTTATCTGCATTTTTTGTGGCCAATAAGGTGATCTGATCACAAACTGACCAATGAAAACCAGGACATATGGGTGGAAAAAAAGAAAAAAAAGAAAAAAAAAAGGATGTTAATGACAGTTAAAAATGTACTGATGAATATTTAATCAATAGTCGTGGCAGTAACTGCACCCCATCTATCTTTGTTTTGTCTGGCAGAGACATTTGTTGAACAAGGAAATAAAAAACTTAAAATGAGAAGAAAAAAAGACAAAAAAAGAGACAACCAATCAAAATGAGGGAAAAAACAAAATAAGTCACAAATCTCAGGCATACAGCCTGGCAACAAGGGAGGGCAGAGTCCAAAAGTCTGTTGACCCGTGGACGGGCAGGGGCCAGGTTGAAGCCTCAGGCGGGCGGCCTGGAGGCAGGGCAGAGGCGGAGCCGGAGACCTCAAAGACCTACAAAATAAAACAGGAAGTGACTACGAAAATGTCCAAACCATAACATTGGGATTCATATTCACATTGGAATTGTGATGGAATTGTGAATATGAACAGCATGGAGAGGAGAAATGATCACAGCTGCAGTAAACGACTAGCGCAACTGGGCATATGAACAGTATTGTTATAATTAGTTGTTGACATAAAAAAAATAAATAAATAAACAGTCTTGTCCAGTGAAGTTAACAATTAGACCTAATTCATTACTCATTTAAAGTGTTGTCTTAATTCAACCAAAAAGGGGAGGAAGACTTACCTCAATTATTTCCAAGCATGTGAACTGTATGAGATTTTTGTCATGAAGTCCCCTGAGAAATGGTCATGGTCCTTTAAATCTTGAAAAACATTGATCCAGTATTGAGCATGGTGTTTTCTTAAAATTCCCCACCACTGTTCAATCCTTTGGTTATGATTACTTGAGCCGGTAATGTAGCATCTCTCACTGAACTCGTCGTCATGGGTACTTCTTAAAAACATCTGCATCTGCTCCATTGAGCGGTTCTCAGTGCCCAGGTCTGCCCTGATTTGTGTGGGAGTGCCGCTCCTGTCTTTTAATTCATCAATAAAGTACCCAGAAATAACTCTGGGGTTGCTACTTGTGGTGTAAGCATGCAGCCACATGACCATACGCGAAAATCCATCAACGGCACCGTTAATACATATTCCATAAGGTTTCAGTTTGTCGTACGAATTGACATGCCATAAGAAGTTGGGGCCTGGGTTTGTGTACAGGCATCTTCTTAGACGGTTCTGTTGCCTCAGCTGTACTCCTTGAGGATCTAGGATTTTTAACAGGTGCCGTACAGTTCTCTGAGTCACTACCAAACCGGACTGGATGCATTTCAAATGCATGAATTTGTATCCATCAAGCATCCCGTGTTGGTTCAACTGCTCCTGCAGAAAGAGAGTGACATCCAGCACGTCAGACTGGGCTTTCCGCCTGAACAATCCTAACAACTTGAGATGCCTGCGCAGTGTTGACATACTAATATTAATACCATCCTCATTTTTAAGAAACAAAAGTATTTCCCAGTGTCTCAAACCGAGAAGGTAGTAATAGCAGATTAACTATGATAGCGCCATCATTGCCACTGAGAGAGGATTTACAGATGTTTCCTTTTTCTTTATCTTATCTCGTAATTACGAGATCTTTTCTCGTAATTACAAGATCTTTTCTCGTAATTATGAGATCAGGATCTCGTAATTACGAGATAAGGTGTCTAATTTTTTATTTTTTTTTGATACTTTCTTTTTATTGATTTTCTTTAGCAGTGTATAAACATTATACAAGGGGATGGGGGGAACAGAGAAAAAAGGAAACAAAAGATCTGAAAAAAGAACATGTCGGATCACCATGCTTCTACAGTTTGATCCTTTTTTAATATCAATGTGATTGTCCTTGTCCTGTCGTTTATATGTATTCAGTCCATTTCTCCCACTTCCGGCAGCATTGATCCTCCTGAGTCCTTATTCTATAAGTCAGTTGTTCCATAGTATGTATTTCGTCCATAATTTTCATCCAGTCTTCCTGTAATGGAGGATCTGTCTTGTACCATTTTTTTTTTTGCAGGCTACTAACATAATTTTCAATATGTATCTATCATCTTTCAACACATTTCCCGTAATGTCGCCAAGATATAATAATGTACAAGACTTGGATACACCATAACCCAAAATGCTGCCCATAAACAAATGAACATCTTCCCAAAAGTTTGCGATCTTAGGGCAGAGCCAGAACACATGTGAATGATTCACGTTTACCTCTCCACAGCTTCTCCAACATGGCTGCGGTAATGAAGTATGTTTATTCCTAATTTTGGGTGTTATAAAAAATCTAATTAAATTTTTCCAGCAATGTAGTCTCCAAACACGTGATGATGTCGTTGACTTCTGTGTTTTCCATCTGCATAACCATTCATCATCAGATATGTTCACACCCAGCTCTTTCTGCCACTTCAGTTTTATATATGTCATTGTATTCCCTCTTGCCTCTATTATGTGCCCATAAATTGTAGAGATTATTCTGAATTTCTTTCCGTTGTAAGCTTCAGTTATGGTTCTTATTATTGAATTTTTATCTAAATTCACACCGTGTTTTATTTCTTTATTGAAAAAGTTCCTCATCTGCAAATATCTGAAATGATCGTGGTTACTTAAATCATATTTTTGTTTAATCTCCTGGAAGCTCATGAAATTCCCATTATTAATTGCTGTACATATCGCTGTTAATCCATTTGGAATCCATTGTTTAAATCTTTGGTCAAGAGAACCAGGGATAAAACCCTTGTCATAAGCTATCCACCGAAGGAGTCCAAGCTCTTTCTCTAGTTTATATTTTCGTACCAGATTAAACCATAATTTTAGTGTAAACTGAGTGACTGTATTCGCCTGTTTAATTACACTCATTGCTTCTTCTCTGTCTCCAGTAAGACTTTGAATTTCTCTTCCTTGTACGGATTTTTCTAAATTCTTCCATTTAGCTACATAATCTCTGTTGCACCAACAAATTACATATCTGCTGTAATTTGTGCAGCATAATACGTAGTATCCCTTAAGGTTTGGCAGTGCCAAACCCCCCTTATCATTTCCAATCTGTAATGTTTCAAATTTGATTCTCGGTCTGTGGCCATTCCATATACACCTTGAAATTATTTTGTCCCACAGTCTGAATTGTTTTTCAGGTATCTCAATGGGCAGTGCCTGAAACAGGTAAAGAAGTCTGGGTAGAACACTCATTTTTATGGTCTCTATTCGTGAACCAATGTCTAATGGAAGGATAGCCCACCTGTCCAAATCGCTCTTAATTTCCTTATCCAGTTTGACGTAATTAGCTTCATATAAATCATCAGTGTTTTGTGTTAAAGTAACCCCATTTGTGTTGCTCTCCAGTTCAGATTATGTTTTTGTTGTATAATTTTGGATGGGGAGTAGTTGAATGTTAGGATCTGCGTTTTGGTCAAGTTAAGCTTGTATCCAGAACAAAAGCCAAACATCTCTAATTGGTTGATTAATATGGGGATGCATGAGTCTGGGTCCTCTAAAAAACAGACCACATCATCAGCAAAAAGTCCAATGGTATGTTCCCCTCCCTCGACCTCTACTCCTTTAAGATCTCTATTTTGCCTGATTGCTTGCGCCAGGGGCTCTATGAAGATTGCAAACAAGGTTGGTGAGAGACAGCAGCCCTGTCTAGTGGATCATCCTAAAGTTATGCTCTCAGTCAGACTGCCGTTTATTCTTATCCTTGTGGTCGGATTTTGGTAAAGTGTTTTAATACATCTGACAGCTTTGTCGTTAAGTCCAAATTTTTCAAGTACCTGATATAGAAAAGTCCAATTTACACCATCAAAAGCCTTTTCTGCATTAAGGCTTATTAAGGCTGCAGATTTTTTCTTTTTTAGAATATGGTTAATAATATGTAGAGTTCTCCTTATGTTATCATGGGCTTGACGTCCCCTAATAAAGCCTGTCTGGTCCTCATCGATAATGTCACTGACAAAATATTCATACCTTTTTGAAATAATTGAAGTATATAATTTATAATCAACATTGAGTTGTGATATGGGTCTATAGTCTGAACAAGTCTCACTGTTGTTTTTCTTGGGGATCACTGATATTACCACTTCTTTCCAGGAAGGGGGCATTTCACCATATTCAAGTGTATAGTTAAATGATTTTTCGAGTAGAGGTATAAGCTGCACATTAAAAGTTTTATACCATTCGGATGGTAGACCGTCGCTGCCGGGAGATTTGTTTGTTTTTAGTTTATTTATTGCTTTCTCTATCTCTGCTGTAGTGATGGGTGACGTCAGATGGTCATTCTGATTTTTACCAATTGATGGTAAGTCCAGTTTCTCAAGGAAGGCTTTCATTTGGTCAATGTCAGCAGAGGGAGGCTGTCTGTACAGGTCTCTATAGTAGTTCATAAACTGAGTTCCAATCTCTTTGGGGTCATGAATTATTTGATTCGTATTTATATCCCTTATCTTGTGAATTGTCCGATCTGCTTGCTGTTTTTTTATTCGTTTTGCCAGTAATTTGGTTGCCCTTGGTCCCACTTCATAATAGGATTGTTTTAGAAATCTAGTTTTTTCTCAATTTCTGTGGTTAGTATTTTATCTATATTATCCCTAATTTCCTTAATTTTTGGAAGCAATAAGGGGTCTTGCGTAGTTTTGTGTTGCTGTTCAGGTATAAACAGCTTCTCCTTTTCCTTTTTATAGAACTCCTCTGTTTTTTTTTATTGCTGCCGTCTTTGCAACCAGTTTTCCCCTTATAACTGCTTAAAGAGCGTCCCATAAAATAACAGGGTTAACCTCTCCATTGTCATTTTCCTTTTGATAGGTTACGATGTCTTTCTTTAGCTCCTCCACATTTGACTTATTTAATATTCGTCTAACTTTTTTTTATTATACCTTTTATTAAACCTCTATTGAAGAAGCCTAATCTAGATCCTAATGTTCTGAGCAATTACAGGCCCATCTCAAATCTTCCATTTCTAAGCAAGGTTCTAGAAAAAGTCGTTTTCAACCAGATTAATAACTTTCTTAATGAACACAATATCTTAGAAAAATTTCAGTCAGGTTTCAGAACCAACCATAGTACAGAAACTGCCCTCACAAAGATAGTTAGCGATCTGAGACTTAGTGCCGATGCTGGCAAAGTCTCAGTCCTAGTTCTCCTGGATCTAAATGCTGCATTTGACACAATCGACCATGTAATTCTCCTAAACCGTCTTGAACACCATGTTGGGCTTTCCAAATCGGTTTTAAACTGGCT
>JAJHUR010122812.1:1122-16753 GCA_027495735.1 Lutjanus campechanus | reverse complement strand
GTTAGCAGCTGGACTGTGTAGCTGATGTTAGCAGTTGGACAGTGTAGCTAATGTTAGCAGCTGGACTGTGTAGCTAATGTTAGCAGTTGGACAGTGTAGCTAATGTTAGCAGTTGGACAGTGTAGCTAATGTTAGCAGCTGGACTGTGTAGCTAATGTTAGCAGCTGGACAGTGTAGCTAATGTTAGCAGTTAGACAGTGTAGCTAATGTTAGCAGCTGGACAGTGTAGCTAATGTTAGCAACTGGACTATGTAGCTAATGTTAGCAGCTGGACCGTGTAGCTAATGTTAGCAGTTGGACAGTGTAGCTAATGTTAGCAGCTGGTCTGTGTAGCTAATGTTAGCAGCTGGACTGTGTAGCTAATGTTAGCAGCTGGACTGTGTAGCTAATGTTCTTTATTTTAAAATGTATTTTAAAATGTGATTAAATAGCAAATAGCCTTTATTTTTACTCTTTTTTTCTCTAACAGTAATCAAATTATTTCCCTTTTTTGTATCCTGATTATGTAATCCGATTACATGTAAACCATTACTCCCCAAGTCTGCTGATGGCCTACCTGTCTGTCTGCCTGTCTATCTGCAGGTCTCATCACAGACATCTTGATCTCATTGGACGATCGTTTCCTGTACTTCAGTAATTGGCTGCATGGTGACATCAGACAGTATGACATCACAGACAGGAGGAAGCCACGATTGGTTGGCCAGGTGTGAACGTTACGACATCTGTCCAGTGAAGCTCAGGTGAACGCTCAGAGCGAGACAGCTGACCTGTCTGTCTCTTCCAGGTGTTTCTGGGAGGAAGTATCATCAGTGACGGACCAGTCAGAGTCCTGGAAGACCCCGAGAACCAGCCGCAGCCCCGCCCTCGTGTCATTCAGGTACCACAGACAGGACGCACCTGTCTGTCTGTCAACATCCTGTCTTCTGTCCACTGCTGAGAGTTATTTATTATTTATGTAGTTAGCTATGTGTAGTTAACATTAGCAATTGTTCTCTGTAGCCAACATTAATGGCGTATCATTCATTATTTATTGAACTCTCTGATTGATTATTGATCTGTCTGGCTCTCTTTCCACCTGTCTGTCTGTCTGTCTGTCTGTCTGTCTCTCAGGGGAAGCGTGTCCCAGGAGGTCCTCAGATGTTACAGCTGAGTTTAGACGGACGGAGACTTTATGTGACGACATCTCTCTACAGTGGCTGGGACAAACAGTTTTACCCAGACATGATCAAGTCAGTACTCACAGAATTACACATAGTATAAGCTACTCAGAGTACTAGAGAGTACTCAGGGTACTACAGAGTACTACTGCAGTAGTACTCTGTAGGGCTTAGAACAAAATAACATTTTTCCTCCTCAGACTCATCAAACTTTAGTGTCGGCTGTAATCTGTATGAACATGACACAGAAATCTGTGTTCTAGTGAGCAGAACGTGACAGAACGTTACTGAGTGAACCAGAGACATCACGACACAACATTAGCCTACGTTAGCTTGATTACATCTGGTGTGTTTTACTTCCAGGATTAAATAAATGTGTCAAAGATCTGCGTCGATGTTTCACAATGAATTTACGTTTTTCCTGTCGGATCACGTGACAAACAAACTGTGACGTTAGCTGGTAAAGAACAAGGAACCGTTCTGATGCATATACTCGTCTGTCTGTCTGTCTGTCTGTCTGTCTGTCTCTGACCTGTCTGTCCAGGGAGGGCTCGGTGATGATGCAGATCGATGTGGACTCTGTTGGTGGGGGTCTGTCCCTCAATGAGAACTTCCTGGTGGATTTTGGTAAAGAACCCGGAGGTTCCGTCCTGGCTCACGAGCTCAGGTACCCTGGAGGAGACTGTACCTCTGACATCTGGCTGTGAACCGTCAGGAAACCCTGAGGAGGAGCTGAACGCTGGATAATCAATATTAATATCAATCAGATCCATTAAACTTTATCTGTGGAACCCTTCAGGTTCTAACAGCTGACTCACGTGCAGAACAGGAACAATCAAAGTGAATTAAAGAACAATTAAACAGATAACAAGTTAATTTCAGCTGTTCTCTCAGATCAACAGAACAACATCTGCATTAACAGAACAATCAAAACAAATGGTGTGAGGGTTCCACCCAGAACTTCCTCTTGGGGTTCTATCCAAAACTGCGATGTACTAAGGGTGCTAACAAAACCAAAGCACAAGTTTGACAGAGAACCTTTTTATATTCCAAGGGTTTAATGTAAAACACTGTCAGGGGTTCTACTGAGAACCTTTTTATATTCCAACGTTTTTTTCTAGAACACAGTCAGGGGGTTCTTCTGAGAACCTTTTTATGGTGCAGAGAACCCTTGATGAAAGAGTTCTTAAAGGATTTGAACAAACCTTGAAGAACTAGTTTTTCCAAAAAAGGGTTCTTTAGAGGCAAATAGCTCAAGGTAGAACCTCAGCTCTTCAGGTAGAACCCTTTTGGAACCCTTGTTTCTCAGAGTGGAACCACAGTCCAGAGATGCTTCAGAACTCACAAACCTGAGACAAAAAAAAAAACGTTCTCCTGCGTTCAGGTGACGTTTAAAGACTGACAAGAACAAAATAATTACAGATGCAACAATTGATTGATTATTGATCAACTATTAAATCAATCACCAACAATTTTGGTAATAAATGGATCATTTTTAGTCATTTTAAAATCAATAATTCTCTGATTCCAGCTAAAGGTGAATATTTTCTGGTTCTTCTCTGACAGTAAATCTGTTTGTCCTCATTTATCAAACTGTTTGATTGATTATTGCCACTAATCACTCAGTGTCATGTTATTAACCATCAGGTGTCATTATCAATATTATTATAAATGTTTTGTTTTCATATTCAACATTCCGACCAATCAGATATCAGGTCACGTGTGCAGGATGTTTTCTGTCTGCTGCAGCGCCTCCTGCTGGTCAAACTGTAAACTCATCATGTTTAAATAAAGTTTATCTGATCTGACGTCTGTTCTTCAGGTTCTTGTTGTTACATGTTTCATTTCATGAAAATACGTCAATTTTAAAGTTGTTTATTTATTAAAAAATAAAAATAAAAACAGACCTGAGAGCGAAGCTGAACACAGTCAGACTTTCTCTGTCTGAGCTGCTTTAATAAAACCAGAGATAATAACAGGCGTCATGACGGTGGTTATTAACTGTCTTTCTTCATTCAGACTTTCTTCTTCAGACTCTGTGCGCGCTCACATAAAAAGGTGCGTTTGTTGCGTCATGTGACTCTTCTTCTACACAAAGTGAAGCGATCACGAGCCGAACACTTCAGTCAAACTGATCAAGTTGTTATAATTAGCAGCTGTGGAAAATATACTAAATATATGACGACAAAAAGCAACATGATGCTGCAAATAAATCAGGAGAAGAAGAATTCTGTCAGAAAATTACTGATCAACTAAATGTGATCTTAATGCTGCCGTTTATTTCTAACATGAAAACTGCACATTAAACAATAAAACTTCATACAGCAGATTTAAACATGACGCTGACAGTCATACATTTAGGCCTAAATATAAAAAACAAACTAATAAAATGATATTTAAAAAAATATAATAGGCTATATCAAGAGTTACTGTGTTTTTATTTATTTTTTTAATCAGTGCTGCTGTTTTATTTATCAAATGAAAATGCATAAAAGCCTCCCATATAGAATAGAATAGAATAGAATAGAATAGAATAGAATAGAATACAGAACACACAAACGTACTCGGACAGTGTGACTCGTGTTCAGTCCAGCAGGGGGCGGAGCTGCAGCTCACTGACAGTAAACCGCAGCAGCAGCAGCAGCAGCAGCAGAAGAAGAAGAAGCCGCAGCAGCAGCGCCCCCTGCTGTCTGTGGGCTGTTGTTGTGATGAAGATCAGAGAGGATCAATGGAGGAGACTCAGTGGAAATAAAACATCAGTTCAGAGCCTCTAACCGGTGACCAGGTGAGACTCACTCACCTGTACACACACACACACGTCACTACACCTGGAGAGACTACAGGCGACTGCGACAGAGCTAAAGTTAGCTTAGCATGCAGCTTCAAAAACAGCTGAGCCGAGTTAGCAACAGTTGGCCTCATATCTAATGCTAATGCTAACGCTAACACTAGCCGAGCCGGGTTAAACCCCGACACACGAGCTAACAGCTAACAGCAGTGCGGAATGAACGCAGAGCTCTGTTAGCCTGTAGCTAATGTTAGCCCCGTTGTAATATGTAAGCTAACAGTTCCAACACATTGCTAATGTTTAACTGCGTCAGATGATCTACAGGAAGCTACGCGACCAGAACCCCAACTAACTCCACTGTAAACAGTGAGTGTGAGCTAATGCTAATGCTAATGCTAAGACTGCAGGCTCCTCTTTAAATCGAAGCTAACCCCAGCTGTGAGCTCTGTCTCTGTCGCCCTCAGTGGGAGTTAGCATGGTGCTAAGCTAACATCAGCTGACTGTTAGCTAACAGGAGGATCATTAATCATTAATGTGTTTAAACTGCAGCTGTGATGTCACACACACTCACACACACACTCAGCGGCCGTGATCAGTCATGAATAAAGTTTAAACTTTATTGTTCACAGTGACTCAACACAAACTGAACTCAGCATTCTCAGGTTGTGTTCGTGTAGCTAGGAGGAGCTAACACTGACAACATGGTCACATACACTTCTTTGGGACGCACAGTATGGATTTTTTTTCAGCCAATAGGAGAGCCGATAATTAACCTGCTTCCCCGGTCTGATCCTGATCAGATAATCAATGATTTCATATTTAAAATAAGCGGGTATAAGCTGCAGTTTGTGCACAGCTGAGTGTCAGAAAGGCTCAGGTGATGACTTAATGTTACAAATCTAAGTGACGTCACCATGACAACACAAACAAAAGACAGTTCTGAGTTTTTACAGTAAAGTTATATTTATAGACACACTTTGATATCTGATGTTTATCTGCTGTAATTAAATTATTTCAATAATAAATGATCATATAAATTTCACATTATTGGCCGATAATTGATTGTGTAACTGGATGATATGATGTCATCTCAGATATGTTACATCATGACCTAAATTTTTAAAGGAAGCCGTTACAGTAAAGTGATGTCATTTCCTGTTTACTAACAACAGCTTCAGCGTCTCAATTATGTAAATTGATCCTGATTAATTTTCTCTTTGATTAAATAATAAAATGTTTAAGTCTCCCCCTCCTCTGACCGCTGATGACCTTTGACCTCTGATGACCTTTGATCTGTGTTTCAGCGGAGGAGGGCGGAGCTTCCAGCGGCCATGATGGAGGACACAGAGCCGGAGCTTTCCCCCTGCCCCTCCCCCTCCCTGTCCATCTCGTCCTCCCCCTCTCCCTCACCGTCCCTGTCCCTCCCCTCCACCCCCTCGTCGTCCTGCGGCCCCCCTCAGGCCGTCACGCCCCCGCTGGGCGTTATCAGTGAGGGCGTTGGCGAACTCAGCCTCGTCATCGACGCCGAGGTGGCCCACCGGGCATGTCAGGAGGTGCTGCAGAAGGTGAAGCTGAAGCAGGTGGATGGTGACATCACTGGCCTGCAGAACGGGGAGGGGTTGGACCCGGAGCCCCCCGCCATCGCCGCCGCCACACTGAACGTCACGGTGAAACCTTTAAAGATCCGTGAGGAGGACGACCCCGAGGGCCTGGCCCCCGGCTCGGTGAAGAGCGCCCGGCGGCGGCAGAGACACAACCCCTCCAAACAGTCGTGGCTGCTCCGCCTCTTTGAGTCGAAGCTGTTTGATGTTTCCATGGCGATCTCCTACCTGCACAACTCGAAGGAACCTGGCGTCCAGGCGTACATCGGGAACCGCCTCTTCAGCTTCCCCCACGAGGAGGTGGACTTCTACCTGCCGCAGCTGCTCAACATGTACATCCACATGGACGAGGACGTCGGGGACGCCATCAAGCCATACGTGGTGGGTGTGGCCGGGCCAGGGGGCGGGGTTAATGGCAGCTCATTCAGTCAGGCGATTCTCCTGTCCGCTGTGAATGTTCATTCCCCTGCGTACAACAGCTTTCTGTAAAATACAACCACACAGCAATGACCTACTACAACACTACAGTCGTCCTAGCAACCACATAGCAACCATGTAGCAACCACGTAGCAACCACTTAGCAACAACTTAGCAACCACTTATATACCCACTTAGCAACCACTTAGCAGCCTACTTAGCAACCACTTAGCAACCACTTACTGAAGCTCCAACACCAGCAACATCTCAGCACAGGTAGGAGGATAAAACAACACCAAACAGGAAGTACAACCTTCAAAGGTTTATAAAGTTTACAGGGCATACAGCAGAACTGATCACCATGACAACCATACCCTACAAAGTCCCTAGCAACCACCTGCTAAAACTGCTCAGAAAGTCATAACAACCAATCAGAAACACACGTGTCAGGTTGAAATGATTGATTGGAGACGATGGGTCTGAATTTGTTGAGCCTGTGTGACAGAAAGCTGCATCGTCAGTGTGCGTAGTTTCTGATGCCTGTGTTGTTACCATAGCAACAGATGCAGATAGGTTGGTGATGTCTGGACACAGATCTGATCTGATTATTGTCGATTGATATCAGAACATTTTTACTCCCTGATGTTGAACTCCACTGACTCAGACTCTTTGTTTTGTTTCCCTCTCTTCTCTTTTCTGTCTGTCTGAAAAGTTTTTATCGATAAAGTTTACTCTGTTCTTCTGAGTTTGTGTGAGTGGTGTGTTTACGCCCTGTGTGTTGTCCTGCAGGTTCACCGCTGCAGACAGAGTATCTCCTTCAGCCTGACGTGTGCGTGGCTGCTGGGCGCGTACTCCTCCGACATGCACATCTCCACCCAGCGGCACTCTCGAGGAACCAAACTAAGGAAGCTCATCCTGTCCGATGAACTCAAACCCGCGGGGCCCCGAGCTCGCAGGGACCCCCTGACTCTGACGCCTTTCTGCCCTGTGACGTCCCCCGCCGGCCCCGGGCCCCTGGGAGGGGAGCACGGCCTGTCGCCCTCCAAACGTACGCACCAGCGCTCCAAATCGGACGCCACGGTCAGCATCAGTCTGAGCAGCAACTTGAAGAGAACAGCCAGTAACCCGAAGGTGGAGAGCAGCCAGGACGAGGTAACACGACCACCGTCCACTTCCTGTTTACCACAACAAACATCCTCCACTGATTCACCCCACAGCAGGGGGCCCGTGAACAAAACAAGTAAATCAAACATCAAACTGCTTTTACAGTCTGAGGGCACAAATTGATGTATGAGACAGTATGAGGACACAAACTGATGTATGAGACAGTATGAGGACACAAACTGATGTATGAGACAGTATGAGGACACAAACTGATGTATGAGACAGTATGAGGACAGTAGTGAGTGCAGCTCAGAGCAGGTCTGTCAGGACATCAGGACGTCAGGATGTCAGGACGGTCTGTCCACAATAACCAAACACCGTGATGTCACCATGTCCCACATCAGCTGCTCTGGTTCTTTATCAGGCAGAACGTTCACACGACTGTCCTTCAGTATTACATCAGCACATGTCCATATCGTCCCAGCGTCCCACGGTCCCGATGTCACTGTACAGTTACATCACAGACTGAGCTGAAAACATATTTTATTACAGAAATTATTATAAACAACAACAAAACTAAATAAATAAACAGATGAGTATAAATGGTGACCTTTTCCTGAAACACTGTCTGAAGCAGCGAGACAGATCCAGACCGGATGAGACCGGCGCGGTGACGCCTCCTGCTGGACTCAAACTGTCGTCTCTGAACGTGAGACGAGTCTGTCTCAGCTTGATTCATTTTTATATTAATAAATGTTTCTGCCTCAACAGTTATTAAAACCACCAGATAATAAACTCCAGCTCAGCTCCTTGTTTTACCTTCAGGCGTCTCTGTTCATATTAATATTATTTATTATATTAATCCCTCGTGTGTCGCCCCCTACCTGCAGGCCACAGTAAAACATGTTCATCTTTACGTGTAAAACATTTATCACAGTCGTGACGGTAAAATAAAATCTGCGTCGTGGCGCCGGTGTCGTGATGTCATCAATAACCCGTCCAGCTGTGATGTCGTATTAAATATGAATAAAACCAGAACGCAGCGATCTGCAAACACTTTTCCTCCTAAATTCACCTGAGCAGGTGTCCAGTGTTCAAACTGATAAACTTTATTGTTTTGTGTAAATATACAGTCGTTCTGTTGGGTCAGGAGTGTTCTAATGTTCTCATGTTCTAAACAGCTGGTTCTGTAGCGTTCCACAGTTTTCATGTTCTTTTGTTGCTCCTGTCACATCTTTACTGAAACATGACGGGCTGAATATTAAATATCCTGTTTTCATTCTGGACTCGAGTGGACTCAGGTGAACTCAGGTGAATTCAGGTGGACTCAGGTGAACTCAGGTGAACTCAGGTGGACTCAGTTTAACTCAGGTGGACTCAGGTGGACTCAGGTGAACTCAGGTGGACTCAGGTGAACTCAGGTGGACTCAGTTTAACTCAGGTGGACTCAGGTGGACTCAGGTGGACTCAGGTGAATTCAGGTGGACTCACTTGAATTCAGGTGGACTCAGGTGAATTCAGGTGAATTCAGGTGGACTCAGTTTAACTCAGGTGGACTAAGGTGAACTCAGGTGGACTCAGGTGAATTCAGGTGGACTCACGTGAATTCAGGTGGACTCAGGTGAACTCAGGTGAATTCAGGTGGACTCAGGTGGACTCAGGTGAACTCAGGTGGACTCAGGTGAACTCAGGTGAACTCAGGTGGACTCAGGTTAACTCAGGTGGACTCAGGTGGACTCAGGTGAACTCAGGTGGACTCAGGTGAACTCAGGTGGACTCAGGTGGACTCAGGTGAACTCAGTTTGACTCAGGTGGACTCAGGTGAACTCAGGTGGACTCAGGTGGACTCAGTAGGACTCAGGTGGACTCAGTTTGACTCAGGTGGACTCAGTAGGACTCAGGTGGACTCAGTTTGACTCAGGTGGACTCAGGTGGAAAAGTTTTTCAGATCTTCTCTTGTTATTCACTCTTTAAACCGTTGAGAACCGTTCTGGGTTCTGGGTCGTGAACGTTCTGTAAAAACTGGAATAAATGAAAGTTAGTTTTGAACAAACGAGCCGAAGGATCAACCTGCTGCTGACTGTGAGTCCACGTCCTCTGACCTCTGTGACCTCTGACCTCCTCAGGACAGCAGCTCCGGCTCGGACAGTCTGGAGTTTGAGGCTGGTCCCGTAAGTTCCCCAGCGTCACGTTCCTCTCCTCCCTGCAGGGTGCATTGTGGGAAATGAAGTGTGAGGGCTGTGGTTGTGGTTCAGTGTGAAGTCCCGGACCTTCGGCTCAGATTGAGACTAAATCCAAACGTTTAACGAGCTGCAGGTCTGCGGACTTCACGTCTCCTCCAGTAATTCTCTGTCTGTCTCATCCAATCAGCTGTTTGATGATGTGGGTTAACCAATCAGGACACAGTGATGATCCACTGACTGACTCTGGGACTCATGTTGGAACAAAAACACAAAACTCTCCTTTTTCTTCATGTCCAGGATTTGTTCTTATGGAGACGTGTTGGTTTTCTCTGATGATCAGGACTCAAAAGTTTTCACTCTGATTTTAAACTTCACCCGTCTGTCTGTCCAGAGGTCGTCCTGACGGGACGCCAGCAGAGACTTCAGCCACAAACACTCTGATAACATCCTGTCTGTCTCTCTCCCTCCCCGTCTGTCTGTCCGTCCTGCAGCCGGTGCGTCTGGCCCCTCAGCGGGAGTTCATCAAGTCTCTGATGGGAATTGGGAAACGTTTGGCGACTCTTCCGACCAAAGAGCAGAAAACTCAGCGGCTGATCTCAGAACTGTCGCTGCTCAACCACAAACTGCCGGCGCGAGTTTGGCTGCCGACCGCCGCCTTCGACCACCATGTGGTCCGAGTGCCGCACACGCAGGCCGTGGTGTTGAACTCCAAAGACAAGGTGACCACACACACACACACACACACACACACACACACACACACTGTACATGTCACATCACTTCCTGTCAGCATCAAGGATCCATGAATCTGTTTAAATATTATAAAAAAAGACTTGAGTCATAATTTCACATCAGTTTCATGATCAGATGTTTCTCACCTGAAGCGTCCACATGACTCGCTGCTCCTCCACACATGATGTCTGAGAAATGAACCTTCATCACATCCACACATCAGTTACTCTTCATCTTTGAGCAGCACAGATGCTGTCAGGTCATGTTTACGTCAGGTTACGACTCGACCACTTATTAACGTTCCGCTTCAGTTCCTCCCGGTGTTGATGTTCCACCTTCTGATCCTGTTTCACTCACAAACATCAACATTCAGATCGACCTTCGACAAAAATCTCATAACCACAATACTGTGGTCATGTGACGTCTGCTGCGGGGTCGAGCTCATTACTGTCAATCAGAGGACAGCCTCTGATTGGTCAATGAGTCAGGACGACAGCAACTAGGCTAAAGTTTATTTTCATTATTGATTAGTTTGTCTGTTTATTTTGTCAATCAGTCGATTAGTTGTTTGGTCTATAAAATGTGTTGACCTCTGTGACCCCCCAGGCTCCGTACCTGATCTACGTGGAGGTTCTGGAGTGTGAGAACTTTGAGACGTCCAGTGTTCCGATCCGGATCCCGGAGAACCGGATCAGGAGCACGCGTTCCGTGGAGAACCTGCCGGACTGCGGCATGACGCCGGAGCAGAGAGCGGGAAGCTTCTCCACCGTCCCCAACTACGACAACGACGACGAGGCCTGGTCCGTGGACGACATCGGAGAACTGCAGGTGGAGGTGAGACGGCGTGAGGTCATCGTCATCACAGGATGTTCATTAACTTTACAGTATGCACGTCCTGCCACCAGGGGTCTCTCACGTGACTCTGATGTCACATCCTGTTAAAATCCAAACACAGACGCGCTCCACCTGTTCTCACATGTTTGGATCAATTAGTTGTTTTGTCCATAAAACGTCAGAAAATGTTGATCAGAGTCCATGAAGACGTCCTCAAAAGTCTTGTTTTGCAGCGTAAAGCTTCCACTTAAAGGGCAAATACACCTCAAAATTTGCTAGAAACCTTTAAAACCAGCAGGAAGCAGCAGGATGATGATGGGACACAGGACAGACGACTGACCAGAACTCAGAGACACAGAATCAGTAATCAGAACTGACCATCTGTCTGTCTGTCTGTCCGTCTCTTCTTCCTGCAGCTCCCAGAGATCCACACCAACAGCTGTGACAACATCAGTCAGTTCTCAGTGGACAGCATCACCAGTCTGGAGAGCAAAGAGCCGGTGTTCATCGCTGCCGGAGACATCAGGTAGACGTCCCCAAGAGTCTTTGACAGACAGACTTCCTGTCTCCTGTCTCCAGCTGTCAGTGTGCCTCCACCTCATCAAACAGCTGATGATGACTGTGTGTGTTTCAGGCGACGTCTGTCAGAACAGCTGGCTCAGGCCCCCACCACTTTTAAACGGGACCCAGAGGACCCGTCAGCTGTGGCCCTGAAGGAGCCGTGGGAGGAGAAGGTCCGGTAGGTGGAGCTCAGTTATATTTGGATGAATATGTCTGAATGGAGTTAATTCATATGATACTTATATTACTGTAGTTTATGTCTCAGACTGTAGTTTATGTCTCAGACTGTAGTTTGTATCTCCGGCTGTAGTTTATGTTTCAGACTGTAGTTTATGTTTCAGACTGTAGTTTGTGTCTCAGACTGTAGTTTATGTCTCAGACTGTAGTTTATGTTTCAGACTGTAGTTTATGTCTCAGACTGTAGTTTATGTCTCAGACTGTAGTTTATGTTTCAGACTGTAGTTTATCTCTGACTGTAGTTTGTATCTCCGGCTGTAGTTTATGTTACGGCTGTAGTTTGTATCTCCGGCTGTAGTTTATGTTTCCGGCTGTAGTTTGCGTCTCAGACTGTAGTTTATGTTTCCGGCTGTAGTTTGCGTCTCAGACTGTAGTTTGTATCTCCAGCTGTAGTTTGTATCTCCTGCTGTAGTTTGTATCTCCGGCTGTAGTTTATGTTTACGGCTGTAGTTTGTATCTCTGGCTGTAGTTTATGTTTCCGGCTGTAGTTTGTATCTCCTGCTGTAGTTTGTACCTCCGGCTGTAGTTTATGTTTCCGGCTGTAGTTTGTATCTCCGGCTGTAGTTTATGTTTCCGGCTGTAGTTTGTATCTCCGGCTGTAGTTTATGTCTCCGGCTGTAGTTTATGTTTCCGGCTGTAGTTTATGTTTCCGGCTGTAGTTTGTATCTCCGGCTGTAGTTTATGTTTCCGGCTGTAGTTTGTATCTCCGGCTGTAGTTTATGTTTCCGGCTGTAGTTTGTATCTCCGGCTGTAGTTTATGTTTCCTGCTTTAGTTTGTATCTCCGGCTGTAGTTTGTATCTCCTGCTGTAGTTTGTACCTCCGGCTGTAGTTTATGTCTCCGGCTGTAGTTTGTATCTCCGGCTGTAGTTTGTTTCCGGCTGTAGTTTGTATCTCCGGCTGTAGTTTATGTTTCCGGCTGTAGTTTGTATCTCCGGCTGTAGTTTGTATCTCTGGCTGTAGTTTGTATCTCCGGCTGTAGTTTATGTTTCCAGCTGTAGTTTGTACCTCCGGCTGTAGTTCATGTTCTGGACCGGTCTGTGCGTCCCTGCAGGAGGATCAGAGAAGGATCTCCGTACGGTCACCTTCCTAACTGGCGGCTGCTGTCTGTCATCGTTAAATGTGGAGACGACCTGCGACAGGAGCTGCTCGCCTTCCAGGTGCTGCAGCAGCTCAAGGTAACGTTGTGACATCACAACATCACATGATCAAAACACTGAGAACCACTCTCCTCTCTCTCTTCCTCTTTCACTTCCTCCTCTTGACACACACATTCTTTCTTCCTCTTTTCATTATCTTCCTCATGATTCCTTTTGTTTGTCTCCTCAAATCTGTTCTTCACTGCCCTCATTTCCTCCTCCTCCTCTTCCTCCTCCTTCTCCTCTTCCTCCTCCTCCTCCTCTTCCTCCTCCTTCTCCTCCTCATCACCATCATCATAATCATTTCCTCTCTCCTCTCTCCTCTTCCTTCTCCTCCTCGACATGATCATTTCCTCTCTCCTCTTCCTTCTCCTCCTCGTCATGATCATTTCTTCTCTCCTCCTCTTCCTCCTCCTCATCATCATCATTTCCTCTCTCCTCCTCCTCCTCATCATGATCATTTCCTCTCTCCTCCTCTTCCTCCTCCTCATCATCATCATTTCCTCTCTCCTCCTCCTCCTCCTCCTCCTCATCCTGATCATTTCCTCTCTCCTCCTCCTCCTCCTCCTCCTCATCATCATCATCATCATTTCCTCTCTCCTCCTCATCATCATCATTTCCTCTCTCCTCCTCCTCCTCCTCATCATGATCATTTCCTCTCTCCTCCTCCTCCTCCTCCTCATCATGATCATTTCCTCTCTCCTCCTCCTCCTCCTCCTCCTCTGTCTTCCTCACATCTGTCTGCTTGTTCTTTCAGTCTCTTCAGGAAGTTGGGATGTTTTCATCACAACAGTTAAATTCATTCTGCTCGACTTCACAGTTTTTGTTTCTGCAAATTTTCTGCAAATATGACCAATCAGCTTCCTGTGAGATCCACCAATCACAGCAGCTCCACACACAAACAAATTGTTATTGAATCACTGTTCTGAGCTGTTTCATCTTTTCTTCTTTATAAAGATTTTTGTTTCTGAAACCTTGAACCTTTTTGGTTCCTTCGTGGTTTTATTCTCTGTGGAACAAGTTGACTTTGATTTTTAATGAACTGTCCAACTGTCACTTCCTCTTGTAATTTCATCATAAAAACCATCAGAACATCGTCTCAGGCATCAGAAGAAAAATCCGGCTGAAATCCTGAAGGGGCTGTTTCCTTCTGGTCTTTTCTGAGCAGTTTAAACTGGTTCAGAGAGAAAAGTAGAACCCTGACTGACGTTCTCGTTCTCGTCCTGCAGTCGATCTGGGAGCAGGAGCGCGTCCCCCTCTGGATAAAACCCTATAAGATCCTGGTGTTGTCGTCGGACAGCGGGATGATCGAGCCGGTGGTGAACGCCGTCTCCCTCCACCAGGTGAAGAAACAGAGCCAGCTGTCTCTGCTCGACTACTTCCTGCAGGAACACGGCGCTCCGACCACCGAGGCCTTCCTGTCCGCTCAGAGGAACTTCGTCCAGAGCTGCGCCGGATACAGTCTCATCTGTTACCTGCTGCAGGTCAAAGACAGGTGAGTCCATGACATCACAGCTCTGAAATATGAAAGCATGTTTTTAACCCGCTGATGTTCTCACCCCTCGTCCTCGGCTCTCCTCTCAGGCACAACGGGAACATCCTATTGGACGCCGACGGTCACATCATCCACATCGACTTCGGGTTCATCCTGTCCAGCTCGCCCAAAAACCTCGGCTTCGAAACGTCCGCCTTCAAACTCACCACAGAGTTCGTAGACGTGAGTTCAGCCGGCTGAGGCTTTTATTTTTCATCTTTTTATCTTATTTGTCAGAAGATCCACGTCACCATGGTCACTGAAGAGGTTCTAAGGTTCCTTTAAGAGGTTCTGTTAGTCGCTGAGGGAGTTCTAATGATGTTAGGACACGACTCTCACCCTGAGATGTTTCATTTGAAAGAGAACATGAGGACATTTCACCCCAAAGTCCCTCAGCTCGTTCTCTCGTTCTCCTCAGACTCACTCTGCCCTCCACAGGAGAAGGGCAGGAACTTCTCCCAGAGCAGAACTGAGAAAAATGACTTTAAAGTTTTCTTGTTGTCAGTTTTATATCAGTTATTGATTCCACATGTTAATCCTGACCTCTGATTTGACCTTTGACCTTATTTGGAAGTTCCTGTGATAAAGATTGGATCAAACCAACAAATATTGGATCATACCAAAGCAAAAGGAATTGTGGAAGAATTATTGCCACTAGTTGAAAAATTGTCTCCACCTGTTTTGTTTGTTTGGATCAATTATTCAATCGATGAGGTTGTGACAGGATGAATTTTTCAACATTTTCTGTTTTATTGACTAAACGACTTATTGATTAGTTAAGAAAATAATTATTCAGGAAACTCCGACATCCGGCTCCATGTTTCTTTGGATTTTTTTAAAACTTGGTGAATAAAAAGTGCATAAGAATGATGTGTGTTTACTGTGTGTGTGTGTGTGTGTGTGTGGGTCAGGTGATGGGCGGTCCAGACGGCGACATGTTTAACTACTATAAGATGTTGATGCTTCAGGGTTTGATCGCTGCCAGGAAACACATGGACAGAGTCCTGCAGATCGTCGAGATCATGCAGCAAGGTGACGCATACACACACACACACACACACACATACACACACACACAGAGACACACACACACACACACACACACACACAACACACACACACACACACACACACACACACACACACACACACACACACACACACACACACACTCCTCCTCTTCACTCTCAGTACTTGTAGCTGCTGATGGTTGTTTTTCTGTATTTCTGGTGAAAGTTGAAGCTGATCTGTGATCAGTTTTAACAAATGAGAGCAGCTGAGCGACACATCGCTGAATTTAACAACTTCAACTCTGTGATGAAGACGGTGACTCTCTGCTCCGTCTG
>JAJHUR010122807.1:0-13328 GCA_027495735.1 Lutjanus campechanus | reverse complement strand
CCTGCAAATACAGAAACGTACTGCAAATAAGAAAACAAATGCAAAAAGAAAACGCTGCAAATAGAGAAACGCACTGCAAATACAGAAACGTGCTGCAAATAAGAAAACACATGCAAAAAGAAAACGCTGCAAATAGAGAAACGCACTGCAAATACAGAAACGTGCTGCAAATAAGAAAACACATGCAAAAAGAAAACGCTGCAAATAGAGAAACACACTGCAAATAGAGAAACACGCTGCAAATAAGAAAACAAATGCAAAAAGAAAACGCCGCATATTCAGTCACACAACGGAAGTGCTCCAGGCCTCTAGGGGCAGTGCTGAGCTTCCACCCGAGAGACAGACAACGGACGTATCAACGTGTGGAGCAGATGAATGAATGAGAAAAAGAAAGTGATTGTTAAAACCATTAAGACTTTTGATTTATCTGCTCTCTTTAATGTTTTTGTCTAATATGATATTCTTAAATACTGCCTCTTAATGTTTGTAACCCCTGGCGGTTGTTATTTTACTGTATTGTATTGCATCGTATCTCTTAATAGAGATTTATTATAAAAAAATATATATAAATAAATAAAAAAAAAAAGAAGAAAGTTATTGGTGGGAGGGAAATTGGATTCGGGAGCGGTTACGTGAAAATGGCCCATCACTGTATATAGTCTGTTTATTATCTATTTTTACCATCTGCGTATATTTGATAGGTTATATATATATTTTTAAACTTCTCACTATATTTTTATTTTATATTTTTATATTTTTTATATTTCACTTCTATTTGTACTATATCTTTCTTGATCTTGTAAGGAGCACCTGTAACATCAACAATTTCCCCTCGGGGATAAATAAAGTATTTCTGATTCTGATTCTGATTATATTTTGGCAATTGGATTTTCCGTTCAGAAACGGGTATTAAAAAACAAAAAACGTCATGGTTGTCATGGTTAAAAAGGATATATTGAATTATAAACACTGGTTTATGTCTGTGGATGTTTAGCTCAGTTGGTAAAATACCCCCTCCATTAATTGAAATTATTGCTTTTATGCGGCTGCTGGTTCCCGCCTCCGGTAAAAATGCCCCCAAAATAACTTCAAAATCAAAGCATTTTTAAAGTTTTTTTGGGGGGGCATTTTTGCTTTAGTTGACAGGACAGCCAAAGAGTAGACAAGAAACAGATCAGAGAGAGGGGATGACGCAGCAAAAGGCCAGAGGCGGGAGTCGAACCAGCAGCCGCATAAAAGTAATAATTTCAATTCATGGATCGTGTACTTTACCAACTGCTAAATGTCCACGGACATAAACTGATGTTTATAATTCAATATATCCTTTTTGACCATGATAATGAAATACATCTTGTATTTCAATTTTATTTTTTGTATTTTAAAACAAAAATCAAATAACCACTCATTAAAGAGAGCAGATAAATCAAAAGTCTTAATGGTTTTAACAATCACTTTCTTCTCATTCATTCATCTGCTCCACACGTCTGTTGTCTGTCTCTCGGGTGGAAGCTCAGCACTGCACCTAGAGGCCTGGAGCACTTCCGTTGTGTGACTGGATATGCGGCGTTTTCTTTTTGCATTTGTTTTCTTATTTGCAGCGCGTTTCTGTATTTGCAGTGCTTTTCTGTATTTGCAGCGTTTTCCTTTTGCATGTGTTTTCTTATTTGCAGCACGTTTCTGTATTTGCAGTGCATTTCTCTATTTGTAGCGTTTTCTTTTTGCATTTGTTTTCTTATTTGCAGTACGTTTCTGTATTTGCAGCGCGTTTCTGTTTATGCAGCGCGTTTGTACTTGTCGGCCACCGTAGTCAACCCCGTTTTTTTTCATTATTATGGTGTGGTGACAACATAATTCTTTCCTGGATTATATTCACAAACAATGTTTCTTTGAAACAATATATTTATATAATGTGCTGAAATCCCAAGGAGGTGGTTGTTTTTTGCTGTGCAAGTTCAGCAACATAGTGACAACCTGTAATAAGGTAACTTTAGAGGTATTGGTGGGTTCAGCTTTGCAAATAGTAAGCTAGCCATTTCCCCTGCCTCCACTTTTCATGCTAAGCTAGGCTAATCCTGTCCCGACTCCAGCTTTGTTTCAGCACACAAGCATGAAATTGGTATCAATTTTCTATGCTTATGGTTGGAAGAAAATTAAATGTTGCTTAAAATATTCTTTCTTTGTGCCATGTTTCCAGCAGGGACTGATTTAAAATACCAAAGTACTTTTCAACTGGCTAATAATCATGAAGTGAAACTTGAAGGACACTTTGATTTCAGTACATCTACTACACATGGTTGCTGGGATTTTCACATTTTAATATAAGTGTCTATCATGCCTATGAGTTCACGTCTTTACAATTTATATAACATCAATGCTTTAGCTGGAGGAGTCATGACTAGATCCAAGAAATAGTTTGACACTGAAATAGCCTGTTGGACTGTGGAAATTAAGTATCGTAATACTTCTTTTAATTAGTCATTTTCAGCTTCAACCTTACGTTATATAACCATGACCAAATCCTTTGGCCTGACCATAAGTAACTGGCTTTTACTTGCCTGAACTTAACCATTTTTTGTATGGTAAGACTGTTGTGTCCATGTAATACTGTGGTCTTTTATGATCTGTTTTTCAAAGCATTTTTGAGTCTGGTGTAGAAATCTGCTGTACTATTACACAGATGCTACAGAACATTGCTTTGCTGAAAAACACATGGCTCCTCTTGTAACTCTGCAGTTGCATAATTAGCTCAGAATCAAATCGACAGTATTACAGCATGTTGCTTGTGCTTGACATAACAGCAACCTAGTGAGCCAAGTCAGCCACTGAACCGAGAAGAAAAAGAGGAGAAAAAACAACAACTATCAGGGCTGAAAGTGGGTCAAGTGGAGACTGTAGAGAACTCCAGATGCAGAGGGGGGGTCGCCGCCTCAGGTTTTCTCCTTACACTTAAGGGCTGACCCTGCAGCATGTAGCCTCGATGAAAACCATGTGTGGCCCGGGGAGAAGGTTCACTCCTGAAACCAGATGTGCACTGGCTCAGGTGTCACTCACTTTGCGATCTATTTCCCCGTCTGACTGAGTCACAGCCAAGTGTTCACTCAGTTCCATCTCACTTTCTCTGCATTAACTGTCAGTCGGCCTTGGTGCCAATGCCACAAGACAAATTCCTGTATTTCTGACTTGGCAAAGACAGTGGTTACTGAAGGACGTGCGATATTTTCAGATTGCTCAATATCTGTTTTCCCATCTATAGTACTTTGAATATTAACATGACCCAAAACTCAACATATATTTTCTTCATGTAAACCCCTGGGGCATCGAGCGAAATGCTTTTTTTTTTTTTTTGCAGTTTTTCCAGTTGGTTTGGTAACAGAAAAAACTTAACTTCACTGCATGAAGTAGAGTTGGTGGTGGTCAGATTCCTGGCTCCTTTCAGTCACCTGTCTAAAAGCTTACAATATGTGTGTCAAGAAAAATGTCAGACAATAGTTAAATATGCCCCTGAATGCTTCCTCAATGATGTCTCTTGTGTTGTTGTGATGTTGATGTGATGTTTCCTGAATGCATGTCTAGCCCATTTTTCCATTTGTGGAACTGTAATGTGTTGGGAAGCACTCGCAGTATTGGGCTTAAACTTGGTGGCCACAGGGGTTCACCTATATGAGATATCAGAAAATTAAAAAGGAGCATGTCAGTGTGAAAACATATATTAGATTGCAGGGTCATTGAAAACAGCATCCACAAATGGTTAAAAAACTATCATGAATCAATCTTGGGTGACAGGCATTTAGGTTGTGCAATAAACGAAGAAAATGTACCTAAAAATGAGGATAGTGTAGTTTAACATTGTAGATTAGTCTCAGTGTCAGTTGCACAAAGCAGAAGGAAAGGTCAGGAGGAGAGAGTTCAACAGTGCACAGTGCAGCGGAATGAGGTTATAACTATAATAGGAGGTCAGTTCTGATAAAAGTCAAAGACACAAACGATACTACAGATCTGTACCGACCTGAACCCGACTGTAACTGATCTTCAAAAGGAATATCCAGCAGCAAAGCATGAAGGATTATTACTGCGTGGGTCTGGGTCATTAGTCCTGTAATTTGACTATGTGATGGATATGGAGCATGTTTATTACCGGGGCCGCTGCGAGCCTGGAAATGTTACGTAACTTTTGGCCCAACAGCCCTCTCCTCTTTTCTGTCTTTTGGTTCATTCAATAGTCATTGTGGATGTTTCAAGTCATTACCTCTCAAGTCCCATAAACATCTAAATCACAAAACCTAAAGTTATGAGTGCAGGAGGATAAGAGGTTATTTTGAAGGGTACTTGGACTGCTTTTTTGTTCATGTTATCTTCACAAACTAATCACTGTGATGTCACAGCAGGTGTTTTCCATTAGCTGTCAAAGCAAAACATCTGCACTGACGTCTCTGACTGGGGTGTGGGTGGACTTGTGACGTTATTGAAAGTTTTAAACAATAGAAAACAGATTTTGTACCATTTGTGATTTATTGAATTAACATTTACGGTAAAAAAAAAAAAAAAGAAAAAGAAAGAAAGAAAGAATAATCTAAACGATACCCAGCCCTAATGTTGTCGGATTGGCTCAGACAAAGTGGATCTGGGGAATTAAGTGTTGACTTGCTGAGAATCACATCCAAGTAAAGTCACAAGTCACAAGTCATCGGTGTTAAGACCAGACAAAATCAAAAATGACCTGCATCTCGACTTTAAGTCATGAAGTTTGTATCTTCAGTCTGATTCAAATTCAAGTCATGTGACTTTAGTGCACACTTCTGTCTAGCACCATCCTCAGGTCAAAATTTACGTTATGCTACATTAAGATAGCAGATATGGAAAACATTAGCCTCCCTGCTGAACATCAGCAGGTTTAAAATTATTGTCATCGCAAACTTTGGGCTTCAGCTTTTACTGATGATTTGCTCTATTATAACATTATGTACCAAAATATTCAGGTAGTTTTTGAATCTCAGTCTATGTTCTGGTATTGTTAGGTTATGTCTTACAAGGCTAAGCCCAACTATAAGTGGTTTGATGAGGTGATAAAAAGGGATTTAAATTTAGTAAACAAATCTGATACTGGATTTAGATTTGAAACTCCAACCTTTGTAATAACCCACCGATGGCTGCAGGGGCAAAGCAAAACATTGCGGAGGTATCCTTAGATATGAAACAGATTTATAATGTCCAGACATGTATTAACAAAAGACTAACAGAGTCTTAAATGTGATTCATGTGTAGTGTTAAGCATTACGTCAGGGTGTAGTGTGGCTCTTTGCCATGTATTGTTCACCTGCCAAGTTATTTCAACATAACAACTGATAACATAATCTGATCTGCGGTGAGAAACCACGACTAGACAATTATAGAGCCCTCATGTATATTTTTCTCCTCCCATAGGTTTCTCCCTCTCTGTTTTCCCCACTTTTTTCCTCTGCCCAATTGCACAGGCAGATTGCCCTCCTCTCTAAGCTCTTCCCCAAAGACCCGCAGCATAAATTGAGTGGAAATTTTCTTTCAGAGAGCAGGGTGATGTGGGTCAGGTGAGTGTGTGTGAGTCTCTCTGCCCTGTTACGTAATACACCTCCAGCAGGTTAGAACAGTGCAAAGATAAATGCCTTTCAAATACACCTTTTAGCGGAGCCCCCATCTCACACACACTCACAGACACACTTCTGCACGTCCCTTTATGGCCCACAACCCTAAGCACCACCACCATCACCTCCTCAGTGGTTGGCACATACAGTCCCCACTCTTCTTAGAGAAGAAAAACATTTCAAGATTTCCACAGAAATGTAGAAAACTGGGGCTGGAATCTCAACTAACATTTTTATTTTTGCAAGATGTCAGTTTGCAAAATGTTTTTTTGCAGTGCCAACTGTTGACTTGAACAGTTCAGGGTCATCCCATGTATGACGTGCTGTAAATAATATGAGCCTTTAGAAACGTTCCGTTCATTCAGGATGCTTCAGTTTTTGATTGCAAAGAAGAAAATATCAGACATGTCTGCCAAGTAAAGAAAGAAAACAAATAAAGTAACAAGAAATAACCACATAAACTTCACAAGCACAAGAACTCAAAATGCATCAGGGCCGAGGTCTGGAACACTTTTCCATTATTATTCTTTTCAGCTTGCCACTTCTTTTGCTGTTATTTATTTATTCATTGCTGTGATTTTCCCCAGAACAGCTACACTAGGTGGCCAAAATTTCACTATCTGCTGTTTACATTTGGCTTGGGACTTTTTTCTTGGTTTGGTATAAGCCTCTAGTACCAGAGGGGAAATCTTGATGCTACAGCATACAATCATTTTCGCTGGGTCAATTAGACGGCATTAGTATGAGGATGGCCCTTTTCTGTTCAAACTAACAAAGCCAGAGCCATAGACACGTGATTTTCTCAGTTTGGTATGGAAGAACTTGACTGGCCTGTCCAGAGCCTTGACCTCAGCCTAGTGTTGGGAGTTCCCGAGATCAGTCTTAGTCTCATGACCAGTTTTTAAAGGTCTTATCTTTGAGCCAACCACATTTATTGGTCTTGCCTCAGTCTCAAACAATGAGGACTGAGGATTTTTCAAGACCACAAGTGTGGGGATATCACTAAGTAGCCGGTGCATTATTTATTTGTTGTAAAACTTCCTGTTTCACATGCAACCAACAACTGACTCATCTCTAATTTCAATGTTTTGTTACCATTAATGGCTGCCATGCCTCCTGGGCCCCCAAGGTGAATGCGGGAAACAAGAGAACAAGCTGCAGCTGTCTGCCAAATCTTCTGTAATAAAATTTGGCTACCTCCCACAACAAGTTCATCTGTAAAACAGGCTGGGACCATGTCAAACTTTTATTGGCACGTAGAAAGGTATAAAGAAAGCATAAAGAAAGGTAAGCTCGCAAAGCTAGCTAGCTAGCTAGCATCTGCCACTGTACTAAAATGTTTAGGGGGCTAGTTTCACTTGCTTGCCAGCTATCCTGACTACAACACTGGCTCCATCCCCATCCAGTACATTTGGGATGTTATGAAATATTGTCACCTGGGTCTTACCAGCCATCATCAGTACCCAAGTCATTCCTTTGTGCATCCCATTATCCTGTGAATAACGTTCATGATACATTCATATAACATCAACACTGAACCTTCCAATATGAACACTTTGTTTGGTTTCTTTGTGGTTGAGTGGAAGCAAATCTTTGCAGTTAGGTTCCAAAATCTCATCAACAGCTTTCCCACAAGAGTGAATGATGTTATAGTTGTATAATCACATGGGGGTGAAATGTCCAGGTGTCCATATACTTTTGGCAATGTAATGTAATTTATTCTGAAATACACAAATCTGCCTCAAAGGGTGTCACAATCTGTACACACAACACCCTCTATCACCAGTCATGTAAGTGGTTACAGCCTTTCCTAGGCAATGTCAATGTGTGTCAGAATGTTGGTTTGGTTGCCAACTGTTGACTTCAAGACAGAAAACAAATAAATTGATTCATTGTAGAAATTGCCCCACGCTAAGATTTCAGTTTATTGGATCCAGAAATCCTGCTGCACTGATCAAACTTTCACCCAGTCATTGTATAAGTGCTGCTAAGCGTTCTTATGGGGAATGTGAACCATGTGAAAGCCAGTTGTATTTTTCTAAGACGTGAGTGGAGGCAGGGGGTTACTTCATAGCACATTTTTCATCAGTGGTAGCGCATTCTTTTTTATCCCCTGCATGTGCTTTTGTTGCATAATATGGCGCTTCAAACGAAAACACAACTTGCCTTGCAGTGTTGATTTAGAGTGCGAATATGGAAAACATATGGCTTCGTGGAAAGCCACTGTACTGCTGCTCTTGTTTGTTTGGTCACATCCTCAGCGAGGGATGCACAGATGGGACTTGTCGTTCAGAGTGACTGGCTTTTGCAGCTGCTGGCGCCGGGAATTTACATGCAGAAGAGGAAAAAGTAGAAAGGGGCATCGTTAGAAGTGGGCCTGAGCTGAGGAGCTGGTGGAGACGAACGCCACCGTCAAGCTGTCTGCTAACAAGACACAGAAATTTACATCTGAGGCGTCGAGCTGACAGTCTTATCTAGAGAGACTTGCAGGGAGGAGCTCAGAGTCCCACTCAAAGACTCTTCATGGCTGTTAATGGACAGATTGGCTGTTGTAAGAGTTTGAACTTGTGACCTCATTCATGCAAGGAAAGCCCCTCTTAACCTCTAAATCGCCCTGCTTTTTCAGTTTATACCAGGGCTTCCACTGGCCTTGAACATTTTTGAACGTTTGCCAGTTTGAGATAAGTAAAACAAGGTCTTGAATGGGTCTGAAAAGAAGTAGATTAGGCCTTGGTACAGAGGCCCAATATTTTTGGTGATTACAGAAACGTATCTCTGAAGAGTACTTAGTATTGAAAACTGTGGCATACCAAAAGCTGGCATTGAATGTCTGTCCAGATTTTAATCTTGTTTGCTTATTTTGTAATCACACAGTATCTAGTTTAAAAACTTATTCTGTGATGGGTTGTGTTCAGTGACGGATCGGCCATCTGGAAATTAGGCAATTGCCAGATGGGCTGCCCACTATGGGCTGCTTAGGCTACTCAGAATGGGTCATCATTGCATTGACTGAAAAATTGAAAATATTATAATAAAAAAATAATAATTTTGTCTTTGAGGATCAAAAAAGTTATTTTACATATGCAGCCCAAAACACATGAGATTGGCTCAACTCCGTTTGAGTAAAATAATTCCAATATTGATACATCAGCCAATATTCTTTATAAAGAACAGAAAATATGTACATAAACAGTGATCCCTCAGAGGTAGTGAACACTTGTGCGAAACATATTTACTGAAGTTAGGATATTTGTTTAACAATAAACTTTTGTGTCCAAAATAACTGGGCAATGAAACAGTAAACATGCCCCTGTATTTTTAATAATTATGAAGTAAGAGCAAAGAAAAATAATCTAATATACATAAAATGCTGCCTATAAAACAATCTGCATTATGCTCTGTCAAAAAAAGGTTTTAATATAGCTGCGTTTCAGACAGCCTAGTGTATGACTATACCAATATAGACCGTTACAGCTGTGATAGGCTAATATCAGGTCGATAATATCAATTAACAAATATATCTCAGACTCTAGCATTTTTTATTTTACTTTTTTTTTTCAACTTAACTTGCTGCATGGAGATAATTCTGTGTCTTTCTGTCTTTTGCCTCCTAAAGCCTTGAGAAACAGTTCAATCAGTTCAACCAACTCTCTGCCTTTCACTGGCAGAAATGTCTTAATTTTAAGGCCGAATGTAGCATAAACTGGCACGTACATCCACTGTGCATTACAACTCAAAATACAGGTATAATATTTGCATGATTTCTAACCCTCTCGGCCTGCTGACCCCCGGCACGGACAAACAGAACCGGCTCTTTGAAATGCCAGCTTCAAAGCCGATCGTCGTCTGTTGAGGTGTGAATTATGTGAAACAGCACCACCCACCAGCCTTCCTCCCTACCTTTTCCACAGCAGCAGCGGCGCCGGGGTGCCTCCCACCAGATGTTGGCCAGCTCTAACACTGGAGGTCAGAGGTTAGTGGTTGACAGTGGGGGTCTGGGCGGGTTTGTTGGGAAGGAACGTGACGGCCGTTGGACCAGACCATGTAGCACTTCATCAGCTGGAGATAAACAGACCGCGCCCTCCTCTGACCTTGTGTGGTTTGAATTAGGGCTGCTATGATGGAGGTCTACTAATTGAATCCTGCCACCACTAATAAATAACACGTGATCGATATTTTTAGAAGGTAATTTGTTCAATGGTAAAATTTCATTGATTGTGTTTACCTTACCTGCTTCTTTATTTTTATAGCTTTATCTTTAATATCTTATTAGCTCATAACCTGGTTAAGATCATATTACAACATGTATTATCTCTTATCATACCTTATAACAGATGATTAACTCCAAATCACTTTGGAATAGGCAGTAAAAACCAATACAGTACAGAATAAGATGTTTACCGTAATTTCCGGACTATAAGCCGCTACTTTTTTCACACGCTTTGAACCCTGCGGCCTAAACAATGATGCGGCTAATCTATTGATTTTTACGGGCTAACAGCCTCCAGGGGGCGCTCTAGCAGGAAGCGCAAGCGCGAGACAGACAGGTGGACGAGATAATGCGGCGAGGAAGACGCTAGTTTGATTGGGTTGAAGAAGACGACTTCAGTGGTTTCAGTGCGCAGGAGGAAGAAGAAGATGAAGATGGCGATCAGTGACTTTTCTGGTAGGCTAACGGTCTACGGCTGGTTATTTTTTTAACCAGCTGTGTGACTGTCGTTTTACTGCCGAGTGACTGCTGTGTTACTGCCGTGTTACAGGAACTGTTAGGGAAAAAAGCATTTATTAATTAAAAATTTTAAAAATCTTTCTCTGTACCATCTTTCTGTTTAAATATCTCATGTTACAACGTGGACACCTGCGGCTTATAGACAAGTGCGGCCTATATATGTACAATTTTATTTTTCTTTCTAAAATTAGTTGGCGCTTATATTCAGGTGCGCTCAATAGTCCGGAAATTACGGTACATTCCTTTATATTCAAGCTAATTTTAACATATGCATGTTTAGACTGGGACGTGGATAAGTCCAGAGCATCCAGTATTTGGTGGAAATTTGAAAAAACTTCAGAAGCATGTCATAATACTGCAAATGCATGTTAGAAATCGCATTATTGGCCTTTTTTGGTGTTTAAAGAAAAGGCAAAAAAGAATAAAGAAAAAAGAAATCTAATCATCATTGCAAATTATGCATTATATGGATTTTTCAAAGATGTATGATAAGTATTCTCACCTTGAATGGTTTTTTAATACACATATTCAAATAAAATCAACAAAATAACTGGAGAACAGCAGAGCAGTTATCCACAACAATAACTGCTGTATTGCAACACACTGTGACTCAGCCAGAGTGGTTTGATAATGAGCTTGTTGGTTGACACGGTTTTGATTGGCCCCTGGTCAGAGAGAGATACTGAATTGGACAGAAGGGGCAAAAGCTGACACAAGACTAAAACCAGATGTCCCCCATGGACTAATGATAATCATATTTGCTCATTAAAAGATAAGTCTGGTGTTATATTTTAGTCACTTTCAACAAAGCCCATGAAAAGACCATAACCAACAATGTGCTATTCCATCTCTCTATAGTGTCAGAAGACATCTCTACCCACATCTGTGACTCTCAGCTGCAAGCCCATTGGTCTCTTCGATGTAAACCCATCCACAGCTGTATGAGGCGCGCCGGCCTTCAACATAGAATAAAGAGCCAGAAGGGACATTGAGAATGTGGGGTGGACAGTTGGCTTAAACAAACACAGGAATTTCACCCAGGAGACCAGGTTTAATGACCCGTGTGAATCCAAAACATTATGAAAAGTTTTAAGGTACATAACATTATGTGCATCATGTGACTTAAGTTGTGCAACTTTCATTTTGGGAGACACTTCAGTGAAGTCACTTGATGCATGTAACGCAACATACTGAATGCACCACTGAACGTGGTCTTTCCCTTAACCTACCCAAGTAAGTTTTTGTGTCTAAACCTACCCAAACTATGACGCTTTCACAACATGAACTTCATTTTAAAAAGACTTTCTTTCTTTCACTTGGAGCACAAGATTAGGCCAGGGCATCTATGCAGCCCCACAGTACTTCATTATAATGCTGATTTCTCACATTTTTTTAAAAAATTGCAATTTGGTTCTACAGTTTAGATATAGCACTTTGCCACATTTTGTGATTTCAGTAATATTGTGATTAACTGTGCAGTCCCATTTGAAGCATTGGTTTGATTCAGGGACCGGACCTTTTATTGTGAATCTACCGTAAGAAGCCAAATTGCATTCTTTACACTTTTTCTCACCATTTTCACGGAAAGGTGCAGGAACAGAGACATAGAGTTGGTGGAAAGTTGCTGTAGTCTTCTTGTTGTTGTCAGACTTTGGTGTTGTTAGAGGTGGGGCGCTGAGAGATTTTGGGCTAAAAAGAATCTGGATGGTTTTCACTCCCCAGGAAGAGTCTGTGGTTGTTAAAGGGCAGTGTATGTGTGTATATCTTTGTTCATGCCTTCAAAATAATGTCTGCGTGTGTATACAGTATCTATAACACTGAATGCGTAGGAGTCTGCTTATATGTCTTTGTGTATATACAGTATTTACTGTATGTTACCAAACCACCCACACAAGTGTATATACATCTGCTCGTGTGTGTATGTGTTGATTTAGGTGTTTTGTATGTTTACCTCTGCATGTCAGCTACTGTGTCTGGCACATATTTGTGTGTCTTTGTGATTTCACTCGCATTACCAGATGACACATGCACTGTAACCTATGTATGTGTGTCTACATATTCCATATCGGGAGTGACACATGTAAAATCGAGCAGATCTGTAGTACAAGATGCAGGATTTATTTGCCATTTATTTTGCCATTTACACGGGATAACGGCCCATAAACTCTCACGGGGGCGGCCGATCCTTCTGCAGTCGTCATAATCAAAAGCCAGTGCTCGCTCCATCCATCTCAGCACTCCATTCAAGCTAACAACATTACTATTCATCATCAGTATTCACACCTGTCCAAATCCATAACCTCATTGCCTGGAGGGAGGGGAAAAAAAAGAAAAAGAAGTCATCGCCATCTCGCAGAGAAGGGGAAGAATCCAATTCCCCTCTGCCCGCGTTTCCTACATGCATTTGTCATACATCAACCAGACAAGTCAACTCCCTCCTCTCCTCGCACGCAGTTCCTCTCTGACCCGGCTAGCTTTGTCCTGACTCATAAAGAGAGCTAAATGAAAACCATCCCAAACCCCCCTCCTCCTCTCTGTCGTTCTTGTCTCTCTGCAACCGAAACTCATTTCCTCTGCACAGTGTATCAGCTGTCTCTTATACACATCTAGATGTGTATAAGAGACAGGTGTGTGTGTGTGTTTGTTTTTGTGTGTTCTTGCGACTTTCTAAGAGGCTGTCTCTTATACACATCTAGATGTGTATAAGAGACAGACTCTGCACTGTGTAATTGTCACAAACACACAAAAACAAACACACACATGCACATGTGTACAACTCACAAACTATCTCCACACACACACACACACACCACACACCACACACACACACACACACACACACACACACACACAAACAAACCACTGTTGCAAACCTTTACAGTATGCACATACACACACCCACACATACTGACACATGTACGCACAAAAATAAACTCCCTCCCTCCTTGCATTTGTGACACACGTGTACATACACACCCACA
>JAJHUR010122795.1:16361-58359 GCA_027495735.1 Lutjanus campechanus | reverse complement strand
CTAACTTTACATTGGTTCATTTTGGGAAGTATGTTGAGACTGGAAGAAGGAGAAACCAGCTCGCCTTTCTCTGTCCAAAATAAAAACCAGCACCAACCAAGGGCTACAACTAAAGATTATTTTTGTTGTCGAGTAATCTGTTGATTATCTTCTCGACTAATTGATTAGTTGTTGGTCCATAAAATGTCAGACAATGGTAAAAACTTGTTCTCTAAAGATATTTATTACTGTCAGGGAGGAAGCTGAAATTAGAGAATTTTGACAGTTTTTCCTTAAAAATGACAAAACAAAATACAATACATACAATACAATATACTTGATATTGTATATTATCGATTAATTGTTGCAGCTCTAATATTAACACCTCTACAGCTCAACAGTTAACACATAAGTTTGTTCAATCCATACCAAAATAAATGTAAATGGGGACTTTGTGAATTTGTGGTTATGTGCATAAGATATTTCTTGGCAAACAGCAGTAGAGCACAGTGTTTTTATATTTCTGCTTGTGTGCGGCTTAACCTCTTCATCTCTGCAAGGACGCCCATGAAGGGGGCTAAATGACGCTTTCAGAGTCAAGCTAAATTTTGGCGATGGAAAAATCGGCATGGCAATTTTCAAAGCGGTCCTTTGACCTCCCGCCTCAAGATATCTGAATAAAAATGGGTTCTATGGGTTCTCAAGAGTCTCCTCTTTATGATAATCCCATGCAGTCTTTTTTTACATGCACTGAAAATCTGAGACTCTTGTGGATTCAATGAGCTCAGTTGTGTTCATGTGAGTGATGATGTTTGACCACATGGTCCTTGGAGTGAAACCATCTTTTTAAAACTTAAGCCTCATGAAACTTCACCAGCACAAACTAGAGACCAGGGACAGTCAGGAGATTGGTGGCTCTCCTGGCTATATTGGCAGTGATTTTTCTACGGTGTTCATCAAAGTCTTGTTGTCTTCATGTGGTATTTTGGAGGGATTTCTGGCAATTTTTATGAATTCTCGAGTGCTCAAAAATGGTTACATTTTGCACCAAATCTGTGTAATAAGTGGTGTCAACTCAAAACTGCTGCAACAATTTATAAAGACATTATAGGGTGTCTTGGGAATGGACATCACATATGTCCATTATAATGTTCTAAGCCCTTAAACATTTGAATATGTGCCTAAAGAAAACACAAGGTTTATTACAGATTAATGTCCAGAAACACTTGACATATAGTTCTGAGCTGCATCTCAAATTAATCTTAATGTTTCAAGCTTTCAGATGATGTTTGCCACTTCTGTGTGGTAGATACTGTTGACCCCTGTCCTCCCCGAAAAATGACAAAAGTGAGGGAAGGAGTGGAAGAGGTTAAATAAAGGAGATGCACCTTAATTAGAGGGCTTTACACAGCTTTGGACACAGCCAGGCTAGCAGTTTCCCCCTGCTACCATCCTTAATGCTAAGCTAGGCTAAACTCACACAGACATGAGTTTGATATGAAAACATCTCGTCTCGAAAAGGAGGCAAACAGAGGTATTTCCCAAATTGAACCATTCCTTTTGGAATTCTAATACCATTAAACAGAAATGGGCTGGGTATCATTTGAAATTTTTAGTGCCATAAAATAGCGGCAGTCATTTTTTCTCATTATCATTAAAAATACACACAACAAAATTACTTTATATACAGATGATATGTTATGTTTCATAAATAAGGTATGCACAACACTTCAAATGATTCTTGGTATAGGGTTTTCTCATTATCAATATATGAACTAGGGCTGTGACGATAACTGCAGTACTGCAGGGTTGAGCTCATTACCATCACTACCGCAGATTTTATTTTGAAGGGTCGATCTCATGCTGAGATCAACACATCGATCTATTCATACAATCTATGGATCAGCGCTGTCACACACAAGTCAGGAACACAACTTCTGATTGGTCGACTGTTTTCAACATGGAAAAATGGATAAATAACCACCGACGACATTGGGTGTTGGATTTATCATGGATTTATTTGACCACGTCTCCAAGAAGATGCTGCACTTCAAGGCTGGATTGCAAAGCTTCTGAAAGGGATACGATACCACAAGAGCTGAGTCTGTTAAGATGCAAAACTAGCATTTGCATTAGGTTCACGTTAAACTTTTTTACGTAGCTTACTTCAGGGCTAACCCCGTCACTGTGTCAGCAGTTGGAAAACGACAGACTTTTCTTGGTGTTGAGAAGCTGCAGTGTTTATTAACTGACACACTGTAACCTGAACTGTACATTTACTGCCATACTGACAACTTGGTGTCGAGTTGTGGTAATATGTTGCTTTGTCACCGCAGTAAGACAAAATCCATATCGTCACAGCCCTAGTGCCAGCTTTCATTATTTTGATACTTTGTGTTGTTGCCTAGAAGGATGTAACTGGGATGTCCAGCTCTACTTTTCAACTTGATAACCGTGACCCAAAGCACAATCTGACAAAGCCAAGAATCCTCTGATCATTGTGGTTTGTTGCTGTTCCTCTGGCAGGTGATGGTAATGCAGGAGGGCTCCACCTCCCTGTTCGGCCAGCACCTGAAGCTGCCTACACTTCCCAACAGCTCGCTGACATCCACCTTCTCCGACCCGAAGAAGAGCAAAAGCTTCCACGGGTCAAAGGTCAGTGTTGTTTCCAGGCGCAGCCCCGGAGCTAAACAACCTTCTTCTCCTCCTGCCTGCCTGCCTCTGCTCTCTCAACCCCACCCAGCTCTGAAATGTTTTACCCCTTCAAAGTCTCCGGGCCCTAATCCCCCCACATATTTGGCAGGTTCAAAGACGTCCAATATATTTAAACTCAGGGATTTCAAAGACATCTAACTTTGGCTTAAGCAAACTATATCTTGGCTGCAGCTCAGCTATAAGCACTTACTCCACGGACTGAGACGTGCTGTGAATCCCTGACAACCTGTGGGTTTGAAGATGGCCATGTCCTGCTCTAATGTCCTTTTAAAACCCCCTATGAATAGAAGATTTAGACAATAATGTTGTTCAGACTCAGATTTTCAGAGCTAGATGGAGGGAAAAAGAACAAAATAACGGCCCCAGAAGCTACATGTGAGATCTGAGACATTATCTCGTGCAGCATTAAATCATGTATGTCAATAAGCCGGCATGTTGTTTCCATTATGTGTTATTTTTAGTCCCTTTAAATAGTGTCATTTAAGAGCCAGGTTAGGAGAGGCCCATTTCACATGGAAACAGTTTCCAGTCTAAACACAGTGTGTGTGATGAATTACTCGTGGAGCAGGAGGTCACACACACACACACACTCACACACACTCTCCCCCACCCCCCCCACTCTCTTTCACATTCTGAGAAGTCCAAAATACTTAAGTTTTCCCCCATTATTTATTAAAGTCCTATTATGATACTGCAGCACCTGCTAAATTTAAAATAAAACTATATTTAAAGGGATATTACCCCAAAATAAAAGTTTTTCTCTTGGGCTGTGGGGCTGTTTATCCATCTAGATAGTTTTTGTGTGAGTTGCAGAGTTTTGGAGATATCCAGCTGTAGAGATCACTGTTTTCTCTCCAATATAATGGGACTAAATTGCACTTGGCTTGTGATGCTCAAAGCATAAAAAAAATACATTTGGAAAATTCAACACCTGCGTCTGTTACCAGAAATCACGACCGCAGAAGATAATCCACAGACCTTGTTGTGAGCAGTTTCATGGAGGAAATATAGCCGCAAGCAGCAATGAACGCGGCCCAAGCAGATTGCAAGTATTTGGATGTTTATAAGAAACAATCATTGATAAGAGACACAACACATGGACATGCAGAGGTTGTCACATTGTTGGCAAGTGGGACTTGGTCACATGTGGATTCGAACCCCTGACCTCTGGATCCCCTGAGAAGGTGACTTACAGACTGAACAACTGGAGAGACGTGGCTTCCACACATCTTCTTACGACTTGACGTAATCACATCAGATGTGCAAAACTGGGGCATTTTTATCTGTTTAAACTTAAAACGCTTACAAAGGTCAAAATCTTTGTGATAAAACCCTTTAAAAAAATCACACATCATTCTGGTGGTTTCAGCCGTTTTGTCAGATATTTTGGGGAAAAAAGTGTTTTGCATACAGTAGAAATTACAGCAAGATATTAAACATCGCTGTAGACTCACCGTTTGACTGATCTGAACACAGTTTGAAACGCTTGATATCGACCATCTGCAGAATGCCTGTGTTGATTTTGGTCCCATTAGAATGAAGACTTGTGGAGATATAGAAGATAATTGATTTAGCATATTTTGAAAAATACAGAGTGATGGACATTTGAATTGACCACAGGTTGCAGTGAGACAAACTTATGTCAGAATTCAGCACATGTGCTGAAAAGACTTCAGCTCTGAAGGACGTATGGCTGATTTTTAGAAACTTGGATTGTGAAATTTCTATGAATTTAGATTTGTTGTACTAAGTCCCGTTCACTCAGTTATTACCAAAATTCATGCATCGACTGAGTCATGACCCGAGATCATCCAAAATGATTTTTGTACGAAACCATGCAGCCATATTTGGATATGTGGCGGCCCCTTGTGGTGATACACAATGTGCTGTAAGACGTACGCTTAGCGAACACCCCAGGGTCTAAATTTTCACCTTGATATCTCAATGCGTTAACAAGTTATTACACATTTTAGAAAATGAGCTATTTCAATAAAAATTGATTGGCTCCTAAAATCCAAACAGATTGACGAATCATAATTCCTTCAAATCAAAATTCCTTCAATAACTTTAGATCAGCGAAGTCTGGAGATAATGCTGACTCATTTTTAGGAAGACTGGATTTTGCAACCTACCTGCCAATTTTGGCGAAATTTCATTTTACAGTTTTTGCTGCACAAACACTTTTAGCAGAGAAAAATAAGAAGTAGAAAGAATAATCTGACCAGAAACAGTAGGGGTCCGCAGCGAGCAACACTGCTGGGACCCCTAACTTCTTTCTTTCTAGTAGAAAAGAAAATAGTTCCAATAGATTCTCCTGTGTGATGAATGTTTTTCCTACATGAAACTGCTCACAACAAAGTCTGTGGATTATCTTGAGTAACCTGGTCATTATTTCAGGAAAGAGACACTGGTGTTGAATTTTTCTAATGTATTTTTATTTTTTATTTTTTTGGTGTTTGAGCACCACAAGCCGAGTACCACAGAGACCTGTTATATTGCAGAGAAGGCAAACATCTCTATAGCCGATATCTCCAAATATGTGCAACTCACACCAAAAAAATAACTCTAGTCCAGGGGAAAAAAATTTGACTATTTAAATTTGGGATGAACTGTCCCAGTAAGATGAGTGAAGATAAGACTTTATTGAGTAAAATTTACACGTTACAGCAGCTCAAGGGATGAGCTAACAAACAGGGTAAACAAACAAACAGATAAACAAATATATAAATGAAATACATGAAATTAGGCTAAAGAAATGAGTCAAAAGAAAGAAAGAGCAAATATTTCCGTGAATGTAGACGCACAGAACAAACCATTGCTTTATAAGGGTTGCCCGATGGACCGAGGCCATTAAAAAGTCAGATCTGGCCAGTATACACAATCAGCCAGTTCCCCAATCAGGCCAGTGTTCAAATAAGTAAAGAGAAACGTTTGGAGAAAAACATATGAGTGGGATTAAAATGATGAGTCAATAAATACAGATTGAGTGTCGGGCTTATCTCAGGGCCAGGAGAAATTTTGTTTGGCCAGTCAGTTTGGCTAGTAGCGTTATATAATATATGTAATAATGATACTACCAAATACTCAATACCTCTTTCGATACCACAGCAAAAAGAAAAAAAAATCTCATCTTTTTTTTATTATTATTTAAGGGACACTTCACTCCAAAATCACTGCACTATCCCACACCCACAAATTCACTACAGTAGAATCTACCGGATCTCCTTTCTTTTCACTTGTCCAACTGTGCAAATTGGTAAAACTTGCACAGTATATAAGTGTTGATACTTTTGACAACACTAAATAACTATAAACACTATATGTTATAAAATGTACCGATGAAGAGATACAAAAGGATATGATATGTAAAAGTATATCATATAAAATACAAAAATACAATTCATAAAAAGGCCTTGGCATGTATAAGAAAATCCTAAATTTAAATTACATTTAAGTAAGAAAAATTGAGGAAGCTCATCAACTCATAATTAGTTAATTAATTGTGTTGATTATATCAGGAATGATTATTTACTACTGGTAGATACTGACATAAATGTGATGTATTTATTAATAATTTGAGGCCTTCTGGTTTTCCTCATACTTTAACTGATAATGATGGTGAAACAGGTATTAAACTGCATCCTGTGTGATGTTAAAAAGGTCTTATAAAGACTTAAATTCCGCTTTGTGAACCCTGCTGAAACCCTCAATGTAATGTCATTCCTAGAAATAAACAAAATGTATTCAGCATTTGTAATTATGATGTGCTTTCAATTCCGCTCTGACAGTATTCTCATTACTAAAGGCCCTTCAGTGATTTACATCAACGTGGGTCACCTGCTAACCTGCCAATGTCACGGTGCTGAAAGGTTTGTTAAAAAGTGCCACTTTAGTGATCTCTTCAATGTTGATGGCAGCAGAGGCGCTGTGCGTCTCCTCCAGAGCACTAAACCAGTTTTTTATGTCGGGCTGCCCTGGGAGGCACGCTGGAGTTTAGAATGAGCCGGCAGCTTTACATCCTGAGGTCCCGGGGTCACCAGCAGATAGACAAAATGAAAGGTTTTAGAGGTGATTGGGCAGAGTTGTAACACACCCCGTCGTCTAGACTGCTTTAATGGGTTTACTGCATTGATGAAATATTGACAAGGGGGCTGGAGGTGAGACCCGGGGACAAATGGCCCCCGTCGTTAGGAGGAATGCATTTCCTCCTTTCTCCACATTGCTCTTCGCTTCACTTTTAAGGTTGCGCATGTGTGGCTGCTGAAAAGGCCCCTTCACCCCACTGAACAGCACTGTTCAAAAGAAGTCCTGAGTTTGCTCTTTAAGCCCATAGATGGGGACTAAGAAGACCCTTTTGATTTTCTTTTAAGAATAGACCTCTTTTCACAGATGGTAATGCCAAACTGCAGGGTGGCATGCATGTTTTCTCTTGTGTAAAAGGCAGAGGATTAATCTTCATTTGACCTAGCTGCCTGGTTTTTGCTCACTTTGTTTTTTGGTACTATGCATTAGAAGTTGTATGTGTTGTCCAAAGTGCGGTGCAAAGTTGACACAATAGAAACAGCAAGAAGACAACACAATCACAAGACAAAGAAAGGTTTGAATGATGCTTGGAAAAAATGAGATTTCAAAAAATGAACCCCTATTTTCCATATTTTAAGTAATACAAACTCATACTATCCTCAGACAACAGTATTTCTCAGTGGTTAATTATGCCCTTGCCCTTATTATGTTTGCCCACTGACCTAAAGTGGGATTTCCTTCTACCCTGCTCCATAATCCTTAAAGCTGAAGTTTTTCTTTATAGCTTATGTGATTCTGTGTAATTCCGCTCTAACACCCTGAATGTTGGAGAGAATTTCTTGCTGTTTTTCCTACATGACTTAACTTGCCATCATACGGTTCATACATCATGATTTAGGCTGCCAGACACCAAGAAATCTAAGCCTATTGCTCATTGTTTGGCATTTTCTTCTGTAAGATGTGTTCATATGATGAAGGATCTTTCTCATTTGTTGGTTTGAATCCACAGGATGGCTCCAAAGGAAGCGGTACTACCCTCCTCACCACCGCCACAACCACCAGCACCAACAGCAGCAGCTTCTCCAAACTCCACAAACCCTCCAAGGACCACAAAGACAAGCCTCCAAAAGACTTGAAAGAGCCCAAAAGTGCCTTCAGAGACTCTGGCTGGGAACCCAGCAAAGCCCCCAAAGAACCTTCCAGGAAACCCAAAGAGAACCAGCCACTTAGAGATATCAATCCTAAGATGGGCTTCAAGGAACCCAAGTCTTTGTCCAAGGAGCATCGGACTGAGGGAATGAACCACGGGTCAGGGCTGAACAAGCGTCTGTCCACCCCTGAAGGTGACGATCACCTGACCAAAAAACGCAAAAAGGGATTTGTGGATTCATCAGGGAAGCAGACGTCAGGGCTAGACGCTCAGCATTCGGATAAAAAACTCTTGAAGGATAGATCACAGATGAGAACAAGTAAATCGCGGCCTGAAGGCGACGAGGCAGAGCGCAGGAAGGTGTCGGCGCTTCCGCCATTCCAGGACCTGGTGGATCCCAATGACTCTGACATGGAGGACCAGTCCAACAAATCCGATGTAAGTAGAACATCTTTTTTTAATCTTTTTAAACTTTTAAATGCAACTGAAACTGAGGGTATAAGGGCGGATTTACACCTAAAGGTCCAGTCCGGAATCAAAGCAATCATGTGGTGGAAATGTCTTTTGATTATTGGTCGTGCAGTTGGCGGGTAAAAGCATAACAAACAGGCCAATTTCCTAGATATGTTACGTTACAGAACACCATCAGGTTCTGTTCATGTTGGTGTTGAACTGGAGCACATATCAGCAAACTTTAGAGGACTGTGCATATACGAATGTGTCGGAAGACAGTGGGTATTAAATAATTTAATAATGCAGGCTGGTTTGTCTCCTGCCAGCCCACATTTTGGTAGCAAATGTGCTACTAGTTCACCAAAACAGGAAAAGAAAATGTTTTTAACCAAGGAAGTGGCATGTACAATGAAACACTTACTGTCTTTGGTTTTAATGGTGTTCACACCAGAAATGAACCGCTCCAGACCTCACTTGACAGCGGTCCAAGACCACCCCGTCAAGTCGGACCACGTTGTTTGGTCCAACCCAAACAAATCGCACCAAGGGGTGTAAATGCACCATGGTTTGGTTCAACTGGACTAAACAAGGCTGGTGTGAACGCACCTTAAAGAGTTCTTGGTCTGTCTGAAGAGCAAAGCAAGGAGACCCATGTCCCTTTTCTCATCGTAGAGGTCTAAGAGACAACCGTCCGGCACATTGGACTCACTGATATGAGCTTTCGGGCCACTTTACTAGAAAAAGTGGTGAAGGGGGGTTGTGGAAAGGTATCCAATTCTTCCAAGTCTTTTAAAGTGGGGGAGGGTTTGTTGGTCCTTCCTCTGCGTGGAAGGGCTGTAAAATCAAACAACCAAGAGCCAGAGAATCTTCTTTAATGGTGGTCTGGTGGACTCCAGGGGGCTGGGCAGGGGGAATTGGAAGAAGGGGTGGGCACCAATAAACCTAGTGGGAGTTCAGCTGCATTCATCTGGGTGGCCAAACAGGAAGTGGACGAAACTGAAGTAAGACAGTTTTTAAAAAAATGCAGTTTTTCTGCCTTAACAAAAGCAAATGACTGATTTTCTACACGTGAAAAAATAAGTATAATTGGAAACAATTGAATGTGGATGTAGAATTTGATCAGTTACAAACATTAAGTATTCCTCTGTACCTCTAGTAGCGTTAGAAAAACTTCTACAGTCTACAGTGTCTACAGTGGCTCCTTTCATGAATAGGCATTTGACTGGGTTGCCTGGTCCACGCACATTTGGTGGAGAACCTCCCCATAAAGAAGGGCTGTTTTAAAGCCAAATAGGAGACAAGAAAGATTTATGGTTTTACAACACCTGAGGAGAAAGGGGAGACGCGGCAGTGAATAGCGTAGAGTTCCCCTTTAATCCTTTTAGCTTTTGAGAGAAGAAAAAGGGCGAGCGTTTGTGGAAGAAAGGTCTAAATCCCCGTGCTTTGAGCAGTTTTTCTTTTATGTGACGGTGTTTTCATTTCTATTCTCCGATGCTTGTATAAAGCGTGGGTCTTTATGTATCTTTCTCTGTAGGGGCAGCTTGTTTAGCCAGGGGAGTTATTACTTAGCACTAGCAGAACCTGTGTTTTTGTCTGCTCTCTATGTAAATGCCTCTGGAGCTCTCCCGTACAGGGGCTGGGGGTCGGGCTGGTTGTAAAGGGGATGTGGGGTGACAAATGCCAGGTGTTTGATTCTCCCCAGGCTAGCAACCCCGGTGGCCGAACAGCGGGCCGACACAGAGCGCCGCTCTCATTTCTCATGTGACCACTTGTTTGATCTCAGCCTTTTCCACCGAGCGCCGGGCCAGAAACAGCACAGAGGAGGAAATGTGGAGTAGGTGATGACATGAAGGGAAAGCAGGCTGGCGTGTTAGCATGAGAACCTTGTTTTTAGCACGCTGGATGTGGGCACAGGCTGAGTGATCTGTCACCTGCACCAGTTTGTGTAAAGCTCACATCATCACACAGACACGGACTGTAGATGGCTGTCTGTTTAAATATTTTTAAAAGACTGATGGTGTGTGACAATTGACGATTGATAGATGTTAACTTCAATATTAGCACAATATACTGTTTGAAGAAGAATTAATACAGGTTTAATATCTTGCACTTAGTTTGAGAAACAATTTAAGCTCTTTATGGCTGTTTTTTTCCTTTCTGAGCCTGTTTAACTGACCAGTCTTTTTTGGTTTTGTCTTCTCCTTTCTGAGCTTCTACCAAACCAAAAAACAACCTTTTACAAGTAAATGTGTCCTTTAACAATCTGCATACACGTACTTTTCACTGTGATAAATGACAAAGAAAAGCAGCAGATCCTCACATTTAAGAAGCTGCAACCAGCAAACGTTTGACATTTTTGCTTGAAAAATGACTGAAATGATTCATAGATTGTCAAAATAGTTGGTAACTTATTTTCCTTTGATTGATTTAATTGTTTGCCACAAATTCAGTTAAGTGAGTTTAAAATGTGCTTTTTGGTTTGAGAAAACAACTTAACAGTTTGTGGTTTTAGGACATGGGAGAAGTTAGGCTTTAAACCTTTCTGCCAGAAAGGGCTCTGTAACATCATAACATGTCTGTTTTGACCCAAACCATGATCTTTTCCTAAACTTAACCAAACTGCAACAGAAAACAGAAAATAAGGTAAAAAAAAATGACAATAATATGTCAACAACAAATTTCACATGGGAGCTGAACACCCAGTCCCCTGGGTGGAAGTCGTATACTTAACCCATTCATCCACCACATCCTGCTCCTCATGTGGACTTTGTCGCTTTGTCACCTGACTTCCTAAAGCTTTACTGGACTTTCTGGTAGAAAGTCCTGAAGACTACATTATATTTCTTTCAGTTTAGGAGAGAAATGACACTTACAACATTTTAGCTTGAACATGAAACATTTTTAAAGAAATAAATACACTTGAAAAGATATGCTTAGGTCATATGACCTTCATTTAATAAGGAACTCACAATCAGAGTGTGTTTGTGGGTCTTGTGAAATGCTACTGCATATGTGTATAAAGCTGTTATCAGAGTATTACTCAGTATTTCCTACACACTTCTGAGTACATTTGGACACTGTCTCCATATCAGGATTCTAAATTTAAAAGAATAATATGCAACATTTTCCTTAAAAAATAAGAAGTTATTGATTATATAAACAGTCCTTTCAACCATCAGTTGTGACCCACTCGAACTGTGTGTTGGTGTCTGTATCTGCAGAGACCCTGCGGCCCTCTGCCTGTATTTTCTTATTCTCTCATCATTTTTTGGGACACTTTACCAACCCGAAACGTCACTATTTGACATCCTGGAAATGAGACTCTATAATCAAGTATCTTTCTGGTGCTTTCATAGTGACTAAACAGTCACTAAGAAAAACAGTTTATAATCAGAAAGCTATGTACTCTGCAGAAATATGTCATTTTGGTTAAAAAGCAATACCCATTTTACCATGATTGGACATTTCAGCTGATTTGAGGTTTGTTTGTTTGTTTGTTTGTTTGTTTGTTTGTTTGTTTGTTTGTTTGTTTGTTTTTCAGTTAAAAAACCAACAGACTGGAGAATGTGTGTTTACATTGTGTTCTGAGAATGAACTGGCACTGAACCACATAAAAAAAAATGATTACATTTTGAAAACCTCACCCTAAACAGGCCACTTATCAAGGGTGGATTTTGCCACTGACTTCCTGGAAGGAAACCACCTGCCAGTACAGTATGGGGTTTTTTTTTTGGGTGGGGTGCTAACTTCAGTGTTAAAAACTGCTTAGTCAAGTTTAGGAAAGTACATCAGATTTTTCAACAAGATACTGAACCGCTGAGAAAAACATGAACAGGTTAACTGCAGCAAGAGTTGATACGTTAAGTACATGTGTGTCGCAAACCACAGCATTTGAGTATAAATGAGCTGCCTTTGTTTTGAATGAATCCACACTGTCAAAGTGAAAGGCTTCTTAATTCACATTAAAATAGTTTTGTTTGGACAGCCCCTGCTGAATTAGACAAGCAAACCAAACAGTCTTGGTCAGTGTGGTCTTGTTTGCTGGCATTTCTTTTCGGCTGTCCTAACTGTGCCAAGAGTTAAGAGATGAAGCCAGATTGATGCCAGCAAACTCCGGCTAAAGACTATTTATTTTCTTTGAAGAGGGCAGCTTTGGTGGCTTTGAGTGAAGCGGGACAAAAGCCCTAAAAGAGGAGTGCTGCTAAGATTTATGGCACTGTGAAGAAGCTGTCCCATAAACCAACAGACCAGCTGTGTGTTGTTTGTAGGAGGTGACAACCATTGAAGACGCTCTGCCTTTTGTCCTCCCGGCTCTCTTTTTCTCTCGTGTTTCTTCTGGACGTTGCTTCTCACCACTTTGTTTTCTTGGGCAGTTCTGGTTTGCAGTAGCAGCCTCCCTTTTTTTTTTTTTTTTTTTTTTTTAAAAAGGGTTTGCATACTAACATCCAAGTGCATTGTAAGCTCCCTTCACACTGACACACTGACACGTTTTAAACCCACGTCTCAACACACATCATCCAGCCGGGTTTCACAAGCCTCCTCCAGCTGTGGTTACATGCTGCCTGGCTGTAGGGAAACTTTCTTTGACTTTCTGACTTTTGACTGAGATAAAAACAGAAAACAATAAAGGAAAATCTGCCACATATCTGTTAAGAGAAAATATAAATTTGTCAGCTGTCAGATATTTGGAGACTAGCATAACAGCCGGTATATAACGCTTCCCCCTTATCCTTAACATATCTGAGCACATACGTATGAACACAACTGTCCGTATGTACATCTGTGTAATCAAACTTGCATGATTGCATTCAAACTTTGAGAAATGAATGCAAAAGTAAGAAAGGAAAGGTAACAAAAGAAATGAAAAAGGAAAGGAAAAAAGAAAGAAACAAAGGGGATGGGGTGTTTTGTGTGTGTGTGTGTGTGTATGTGTCTCCACTAAACCGTGTACAGTACACGAAACATGTCTACATATTTCCCTAAGATCTGCCTCTGTCCCTTGAATTATTTTAATATACTGAGTGTATTTAATTACATAAATTCCTTATTTAATTCATAAATTTCACAAATGGCCTCGAAACCCATCCACTTAACCCACAGCCTTTTGTGCTCTGTCTCTTCATTTCTAACTCTTTGAGTTGTTCACTTCATTTCTTTCATATTTCCTGTAAGGTTAGTCTCCATTTTTTAACTCCATGGGTATTTGCTTCGTGGCAGCAGTTCTGAGTATTCTGTATAGATACTGGTCTGTTTCTTGCAATAATTCTAGAAATTTTCCTAGAATGATAAACATAGGGGTATTTTTTTATTTCTGAACTTAAAGCACATGTGAACCTTTTGAGATGGTCCTTGTAGTACTGTACACAATTTAAAATTGTGCTCAGGATAACTACTATCTTGAAGAATTACTTGTAGCTACCAAAATAGCAAACAAAACAACAGTGGTTAGCGATTACAAAAGAAATGCATGGTACTGTATGGAAAAATTGACCTTTTTTCTAAGACTACTGATAACTTTTGCAAACATTGGTTTAAATGGTTGATACTTATGCATATGAATATATTACATAGAAAGAAAGCATTTACTTGTATAAAGGCTGCAACTCACGAGTGTTGATTAATCAGTCGGTTATTTTCTTGATCCATTGTTGTTTTTCTATAAAATGTCAGAAAATGGTGAAAATTGTCTTGTTTTTTCCACAACCCAAACATATTCAATATACCGACTCAAACCGAATAATCAGTTATCAGAATAGTTGACTTAATAATCAATTAACCATTGCAGCTCTTTTTGGTATTGTGTTTTTTCTTTCTCAACATAAGTATGTGGTTTAGGACTATCATCATATTTATAATTATTGTTCAGTTTATTTTCTGTGTTTATTTGCTTTGAATTCCTCCTTCAACTTTATGTATGTAGTTTAATAACATTATGAGGGGTGTAACGGCCCATCAATCTGGATCGATACATCAATTCAGTGATCAACAATGTAATATGATGAGTGTAAAGTGTGAACATCGATCCATGCTGTCTTGAAATTCCCCTGCTGCACGTCTGTAACACTGTTTCCGCCCCAAACAGTATACAGTACGCTAACAGTTATGTTTCACCATGTTCCTAACAGTAGACCTGTTAGCTCATAATGTGTCATTTGTAGAACAAGTTAAGAGTAACAGCTATAAGTTATAACTTCTGATATGGCTGTGCTGCTGCTGCTGTCACAGCAGGGATTACATGTGAGTCAGAAAAAAGCTAAATTATTTCTATTGTTTAGCTTGTGTGAAGAGAGGTAACCAGAGAGTGAGACTGTTGACCATGGACAGTCCCGTTGAACTGCCTGGAACCGACTCTCTGACTGTCTGAAATCCCCTGTGGCTTCTCCCTGACTTTTGCCATTCAAATCTGTGACTGACTGCTGTTATTTATGACTGTCTAGACAGCTGTTACACTCAAATATCCCAGTCAGCATGTGATGATTGTGTTAAATGGGCAGACAGTATCGCCTCATAGCAATTGCGACCTCTGATTCTAATCAACATTATATCGTGGTAGATTTTCTCATACTGGCAAATGTAATATCGTTGTCCAAAGAATCAATATCATATCCTTTGTAAGTATTGTCACCCTCAAAATTCTTTCCTAATTTCTTTTCTGTGATTTTTTGCTCAGTGGGTTTATACCGGGTCTCTCTGTTTATTGGCTGGATAAATGTCATAAGACAATGTTGTTTCTAACTTACTTTGAGGACAAGAACTGGACTTGAGGTGATCCTTACTTGATGCCCTGTTAATGTTGTTTGTTTAGTTCTTTTGTACCAACCATTAATTCATAAATGATTCATCTGATTCATCAGGTTACTCATTAGTCATTTGATCAATAGATTGTCAAAAGTTATTTCCCAAAGCCCAAAGTAATGTCTTTAAAGCACTTGTTTTAAGTTAATGCTGTTGTGTAATCGTTGTGACATCACGTGTGCTTGACCAGTCATGATGGGCAGCCCCTGAAAGTACCAGGAACTTTGATTTAGTATCGGTGACTCAGGAGAGCCTGAATTTCATCCCTGTGGTGGCGGAGAACAGTGACAGTAAAAGCCGAACTTGTGACGGTGTTTCTTAAGTTCCTGCAGGGGAATCACATTGGTTTGATGGCAAATGAATGAGCTTGACTTCACCTTTCAAAACCACCATTACAAAGTGCTTCACAAAAAGGGACAATTAAAATCAAGCAGGATAAGAATGAAATACAGCACTGCCTTCACAAATAACAAATAAAACACATAAAAACAGCAAAAAAAGATAGAATTATGGATAAAAAAAAATACCCATGAATGGACAGATAAAATAGGAAACAGTTAAAATCATTAAGAAAAAGCCAGACTTAAAATGAATCTTGAGAGATGACTTCAAAGAAGATAGTGAATTTTCCAGTCTAAGTTCTAGAAGGAGGCTATTCCAGAGGGTTTGATTCCTCACTGCAAAAGCCCTGTCCCTCTTGGTCCTCAGCCTTGACCGTGGAATAGCTAACAGGGCCTTATCAGAGGACCTCAGGCTACAGGCAGGTGAGTAGGGGATTAAAAGCTCAGCCAAGTAGCTTGGTGCCATACAATGCAGGGCCTTAAAAGTCAATACTAAAATATTTTAATTGATTCTAAAATGGACAGGCAGCCAGTAAAGAGAGGCTACAACAGGGGAGGTGTGATCATGCTTTTGAGTTTTAGTTAAAAGTCTGGCGGCTGTGTTTTGGATACCCTGAAGCAATTTAATCATGTTTTGGCCGAGGAAAGTGAACAAGGCATTACAATAATCCAGACGAGAGGCGATAAAAGCATGAATAACTCTTTTAAAATCATAAAAAATAATAAAAGAGAGAGCTGTTTCTCATTTGGAAATAACACAAATGAGAATCAAGAGTGAGATTCTGATCTAAAATAACTCCAAGGTTTTAACAGATGGCACGACATGTTGCACTAGAGTGCCAAGTGTAGGCAGAAGTTGGCCGTATGCATGTTCCAGGCCTATAATAAAGACTTCTGTTTTGGAGGCGTTAAGCTGCAGATAACTTTCAGCCATCCAGTCCTTTACAACGGCTTGGTAATTCTGCAGGGAAGCTAACTTACCTGATTCTGATTGTTGACAGGACAGGTACAACCTGCCAAACACCATGCTGTTTAATAATGTGGCCCAAAGGAAACAAATAAAGGGAAAATAAAATCGGCCCTAGAATGGAGCCCTGTGGCACCCCATACTTGGATATAATGCTTGTGAGGAGGTAAAGTATCTTATTTACTAGTTACTACTTCTATCTTACTTGAAGTATGAGGAGAACCACTGGAGGACAGTCTCTGAGATGCTAACCCATGTTGTCAGCTCTTTCAATAATAATGTTCTGATCCACCGTGTCGAAGGAGGCGCTAAGATCAAACAGGGCCAGCACTATCATTCACCTGTATCAGCCTTCATTAGTATACCATTCGTAACTCTTACCAGGGCAGTCTCTGTGTTGCATTGCTTTTAGAAACCTGATTGAAATTTTTTTGAAAATGTTATTACTGATCAGGACTTAGAATTTTTGTTAGGAATGGGAGTTTGGAAATCATTCTGTAATTGCTGTGGACAGAGGAATGAGAACCAGGTTATTTGAGAAGTGGCTGTACGCATTGGCTGGATTTATGCCTCAGAAAGCTCCACACACTGCAGCTTCACAAAACGTGACACTGAATAAAACAATGTGCACGCATGGCATTTTTAAAAGTGAATTAAATTAAAACAGTCAAACTGAGAAATTCTCTCATCATTTTAACAACACATACAGAAAACACATAAAGAAACACAGGCAGATGCAGAAAAGCTGTGCTATAGTAGTTGATTAATTGACCTCCGCGGTGATTCCAGATTTTATTTAATGTTATCCCAAACCGCAATACTTACAGCTGCGGAAAAGACGGTGAATTGCTTTCAATTTCCAGGATCTTCAGTGCTGTCAACAAATCATGGGCCACATAATCACATCTGACTGTCTGGATGAGTCCATTTCATCTGCAGCCAAGTCTGCTGGTGTGAGCTCCTTCGTCCCCTGAGCACTCACTCTGCATCTTTCTTTAGATTTATGAGCTGTAACTTTCTGTTTGAAGAGAGAAACAAATAACTCTCTATCAAAGTGATCAGAGCTGGCCAGTGTAGAACAGACTACACAAGTGCTGACTTTAAAGCTAACTTTATCTCCTGAGGGGCACAGTTCAGAGCTGTGGAGCTGGAAGCCGCAGGTAGAGAAACAAACAAGTTCAGATGATTGACTACACACATGTTGATAATCAGTAGGGATGTAACAATACAAAAAGCTGACATGATACCACAAGAAAAAGTCCACAATATATTTATTGCAATATAGTCAAATCCGTACCAGAAGTTAGCAAGCCGCCATTGCTGCAGTAGTGTCTCCCTATAGTATGAGCAAGAATAAATGCAAACTGTCATAAGAACTTTACGATTTTCTACTTTTACCTTTACTTCTTATGTAAAGTTACTTTAGACAACAATGTCAAGGAAGTCGGGAAGAATCTGTGCAGTTCAGCTGCTCAGTCGTACAAAAGTGTCAAACTTTAACTTTAAAAAAAAAACAGTACTTCATCACTTAAATGTGGCAGAGGTGGTCTTTTTTTTCACTTCTACATTATCCATTTCATCTAACTGCTCTTTAACATTTGAAGAACATTAATATCACCATCCTAAAAGGTCCCTTCATCAGTTACTAAGGGACACTGTGTGATGTTGTCAATCCAATAATCTGTGATGTCACTGTCAGCAGGCAACTGCAGACATGGTGTCTAGAAGGAACACCTGCGACCTGCGAGATCTCACAAGAGTGAACGTTTTATCCAAAACTGTGAAAAAGTCTTGCAAATTTTGGGTTCCCCGTCTAGACACGACCAGCAGAAACAAAGTGCTTTTCTTCTTTAATAAAATAAAGTAAAAGTCAGCCACGACCTAAGCATGAATTGTCTTTAGCAATGAATGTTTGAATTCTGTATGTACAAATTTCAAAATAAAAAATATACAACTAATAAAACAACACAACAGTCATTAGCTGTCCTTTTATAAAATAGAAAAAAATTAAAATAATAAAATCATTAACCATGTAATATCACAGTATGTATTGTCAGTCTGGTACGGTATTTAGACATTTTTTTATTGTGATATTCAATATATTGTTACATCCCAGTTATTCAAATATAATCGATAGATCACTCTGCCATATTTGTCGGGGGGGTGGGGGGGGTCATTCCTTGACCAGCATGACCATAAAAAAGTTATTAAACATCATTCTTTGTAATATTTAAAAGTCCTCAGTTTAATTAGGTAAAACGAGCAGAAGCCCTGATGATATTTGATGGCATTTATTGGCGTCCCCGCAGTCATCTGGAGTCTTTTTCGAGAACAAGCTGTGCCTCTTCAGTTAGAAAACATTTGCTGCTTTGACACTGACCACACTCCTCTGGGAGTCAGGTATTGTGAGTTGGTCATATTCTCACCCCCTGTCCTTTAACATCTCGAGTTTGATTGAACAATAAAAATGTGATTTTGAAATGGATTCTGTGGCTACTTGTTATAGTAATATGCTGCTTAATTGCCACATTGTCTTAAAGAGACTCATGAGGCTGAATTCAGGCTGTCCACTAGACATCTCATCAGAGGAAGTGTCATATTATGAGGCATGATTGTGTTCTGATGTTTGCCAGAGTCCATGTGGTTTGCTTGATCGATACACAGGGAAGACTGCCCAGAGAAGTATTGTTTGACAACAATGAACCATATTAGCACAGATATTTCCTCGCCTGTTCCCGTCTCTTCTGTAAAACTGCACAGTCGACAGCTTTCAATGTTGAGTCGCACAAACTGCTTTACAGGAGCAGAAGTTACAAATGTGAGGAATGTGGAGAAAAGACCGTGCGCAGGGCTTGGCGCTCCGCCATTTCTGTCACCTGTGCACACCTGGGATCACTGCAGAGAGCAGATGTGGCTGAATGATCGCCAAAAAGCGGTGACTCGTCTGCGGAAACATTTGAAAGGAACTTTTCACCGCCTTCTCAAAGAGCCTCCACTGGCCTTGAGACTGTTTATTTAAACAATCAGCTCATTCTGGTAGATTCGGAGTCTCTGCTGATTCAGCTTACTCTAATTTCGTGGCTCTTTTAATACTGGAGTTTGCACTGCATTACCAGTTTGTTTGGTATTAAACATATCACTTAACCTCACACGCCAGATGGTTTGTTACAGGGAAGTCTTTTGGAAACTTTTTGGAAAAGGGCAGGTACTCTCAAAAAACACTTTGCAGGTGATTGGATGAACCATCTGTCTAACACGGACGAACTTCAACCAGGGAGAGTTACGTTGCGAGGCAGCTGGATTGGCGATAATCCTTTGGTTCTGAGTAACAAACCATCTGGCGTGTCAGGTTACTACCAGCAGAGCCAGTCGGTAAATCAAACACTTGCCAAAGCTGATTGGGAGAAGAGCAAAAGCATCTTTTCCATCAAGAAAAGTCTCCAGTGAATGCTGACTTCACTCTTCTTAACTGGGCCGGTAGGGGTCATAAGTCATCGACAACTGCTAGGCTAAAAACAAAGCTCACAGTCTGTTGCAGGCCACATTTGGATTTTGTTGTGGCTCAGAAACTGGCATCCATAAAAGTTTGGCCTCATCTTAAACTGGAGCATCTGCAGATTAATTCCATACCTGATATGTTACGACCCACTGAAGTCGCTTTACAAGAGGAGTAAATCCCCATTATGTGTCCCACGAATGACAAATGCAGACTTCCTTACAGAATCAACTGTAACTTAGTTAATTCTACGCTGATTTTCATGAAATTTGGTTTGTTATAAAAGTGAGAAATTGAACATGATAGAGGAATTTGTTGAAAAAACTTCCACTGGGACATGCGGGCTCTGACATAAGAATAGGTAACATCAAGTGTACATTATTCAGAGTGTCAGCGTCTGAGTTTCTCCAAAAATCTTTACACGTTTCAGAGGCTACAACATCACTGTCTGGTGCAAACTTGACATCCCCATGTTTTGTTATTTTTCTTTTTTTTCGTAAATCACTGCTGTTTATTTCTGTCTGTGGCATTTACAAATATTTAACTATTGAAAACTATTAAAAGAGCTATTTACTTTTACTAAGCAATGTTCAGTGAGTTTAAAGACACAGGGTTTGTTTTTTTAAATTTCCTGTTAAGTTACAGTTTTGGACATACTAGGATTCCGCCCAGCAGAATTAATATGCAATATGTTGCTGTAGAAATAAAACTTCGACTGAGGGGGAAAACACATTTGGTATCGTTTTTTATGAGAAATTTTAAGTTTTTCTAAGTAGTTTGGGAGTTGCTTTTTTCCCCCTCTTCCTCCCTCCTGTTCTCCTTTCTCTCTAAGTAAACGGGGCGCTGCCTCAGGTGGCTGACCCACAGTTCCTCCCGCTCCTGTCCTCCCCCTGTTATGTATCACTGTCTGTTTTATGTTTCTTGGACGGGTTGTAACTGAAATGCAAATTTCCCCTCGGGGATCAATAAAGTATATTGATTGATTGATTGATTGATTGATTGATTGATTGATTGATTGATTGATTAAGATTAATCCATTAAATGATTAATTTTACCAGTGCTCAAGTAAGAAAAATGCTTACAATTTGCAACCCTAGTTCTAAATAAATAACGAAATATTCAATATAGTAACAAAATGTTCTAAATAATAACAAAATATTCTAAAAAGATAAACTGTTCTAAATAACAAAATGTGATAATGAATTATTTTTTATATGGGAATAAATGTTTAAATTGAGAAGTTTGTACTTATTGTTCCAATTATTGTTTATACATTTAGGAGAAAACAGAACGTTCAATTACAATACCATTGCATCGCCAAGAAAACTGACACTATATGATACAAAAACACTTTGCAGATCTCCACTGGTTGCATCTGGTAGTTGTGGTGACATTGCAGTAGGTGCTTCAACATCTGTCGCCTCGCAGAGATCTGCGCTATACTGAGTGACCTCCTCGTGTTAAACGTGTGCTAATATCCAAAAAAAGGAAGAGTCATGTGTCATAAAAACCTGGTGAATGTTAGTAGAACCAGCAGTTACTTAATGTCGTCTGAAAAGATCAGAATGTAACAAGCAGGTCTTGTGTTTGAAGCAGGACTCAGACCTCAGGTCTCTGTGGTGGAGGACGGCCTGCACACACTCGTAACTTGTTTGTGTTAAAGTGACATGATGATTGTTTGAGTGCAGTCACACATGAAGCTGGACTTTGGCATCCCAAACCAAATGTAGCGAGCGCTTTTATGTTTCAGCACTGTTTCTGTGCGGTTTGCTGCATGTGTGTCTCATCATTTACCTCAGTGATTTATGAAGCTGGCTGCAGCTGGATGAAGACGCGCTGACTCTTTTCAGATGAAGCCGGCGGTGAAGCATCTCCTTGTGGAATTGTTGGATGGATGTTGGCTTTAAGCCTTCACACACCGAGATGACTTCAAAGAATCGGTGCTGACAGAGACGGACTTAAGTGCCACCTCATCACTTGTTAAAAGCGGCACTTCAGCTCACCTCAAAGACTTCATTCAGCGGGGCAGCTGGCTGCTGACATGCAGGCGTCTTTATTTCATAGACGACGGACAAAACAAGCTGGCAACCATTTTCACCCAACTCTGAATCTGGTCAAACAGTGTCCGCTGTGGCTGGCTGATGTGGCCAAAAAATAAAATCTTCTTCTGTTGGTTTGTTTCTCTCTGCAAAATGCAGCATGATTGAGATGTCGCATTTTGTGCGCAAGAACAATAAAAAGACCTGCACAGTTCTCATCATTATGCATATTCCAAAATTCAAAATGAAGTTTACACCATACAGTTATGGACTACCACAGGGCTGACCCTGGACATCAGGGGTCCGAGGCAAGATTTTCTTCTCCTTTGTTTGTGTAGAAATATTGTCCTGTCTGTCTCAGGGTGCTGCTGTAATGGTGTGTCTAATTTGGGCTTCACAATATGGTAAAAATAAAGGCACATTGCAATTATTTTTAGTGAAATTGCAGTACGTTTAGTGGGAATAATAATTTTTGCATTGCAATATTCTTTCCTTTTTAAAAAAAAAATATATATATATGTATCATGACTTTTGTAGGGAGTCTTTACCAAACAAATGTATTTCCTTTCATCTAATGCCCTGGCCCTGCAGCCCTACAGTATTTCATCATAATGCTTTTTTTTAAATCACACATTTCTCCTTTTCCAAAAAAATTGTAATTATGTTGTGGCTCTGCGATTTGGATATTGCATTTGTTGTTTATATTGCAGTTTTGCAATAATTGTCAGATTTTACAAAAACAGTAACAGCGAATGTCCTGAGACTCCCTTAAAAAAATCACAGAGTTTGATGAGTTGTTGAGTTCGGGGAAACTTCATCAACTATATGAAACACTGTTGACAAACTCTTAATTACTTAATTGGTTTTAGATGATCTGTTCATTGAGGAGGGGGCCCCAGCACAATGTGTGTTCAGCATATACTGTAGGACGGGTCAGCTAAAGAACTGTCCGACCACGAGCATGATTTTCATGATGTATACTTTTACAATATTACAAAAAAAAACAAGAAGTTAATTTGATATAGATTATATATTTTTCTTTCATAAGTTTTTATCCTGACTTTTATCTCTAGCATGGGTCAACTTATTAAAAAAAAAACTGGAGCCTACAATTCCCATAATGCAAATGTACGGTATCTCTTTGTAAGATCGTGGTTAACAGTCATTTTTCAGTCTCCATGTCCACTGTTTATCGTGCGTGCTTTCTGCAACAAAAAAGTGAGGTTTCCAAACAGGATGATGACATCATCAGGATTATTCCCTCCTCTAGGCTCTTCCCTTCTCTGCTGTAGTCCTCTCCGTTTGTCAGGAAGCAAATGATTAAGATCGTTTTATATAATTCAATCACACACTAAATTATTAGCCATGAGCACTTGGGCTCGTGCCCTGACAGAACGTGGAACTGTTTTGGTGTGTTTGATTCGCAGATGTCCTGTAACTTTTTCATGAAACATGATGTCGACCAGAAACAAAACGGCAGCAGAAATATATATGTAGAATATATTATGGTGTTAAATAGGTCAAACGTTAACAAACCAAGTATCTGCAGGAAATACTGGCTGGTGTTGATGTTTGTCCAGATCTGTATTGTACTGATCAAACTTCGGTCTGTGTCACGTGTGTTTTATTCATTGCCGTCTGTTTTCTCTTCTCCCTCCCAGTCCGAGCAGCCCAGTCCAGCCAGTTCCAGCTCCAGTTCAGGCTTTGCTCCCACACACCACAAACGACAAGGTAATAATCTGGAACATACGCAAGTTACAGCTCATGTCATGTTGATTGTCTGTTTCAGTCAGTCATACGGAGCAGCTGGTGGGTTCAGCGTCTCTTCCAGTGCACATGATAAACATGAGGAACTCTCCTCAGGTTCTGTCCAGAGCAAAAACGTGTGATCTGAGCAAAAAAGACTGAATTGTTTCCCAAAATCAAAATAGAGGCCTGTTTGATCTGGTACCACTGGTAACTGACCAATTTCATTCAGGGCGTAAGGCAGAGTATTAAAGCCACTGTTGGGGAAAAGAAATAAGTCATAATATTTTGAAAATGTTCGTGAATAAAGGTGAGATAAAGGAGGAGGAGATAAAGCCGTCATTTTAACACACTACACTTGTAATATTTCTAGATTTCAGGCTAATTTTACAGGAAAAATTTGATATTTTATGTCTGAAGTCATCACGTTACAGTTTCAGTTTTCTGATATTATGACTCTTTTCTTCTCACGTCTGACTTTATTCTCATAATCTCTTTTTGTTTCTTTGTTTGTTTGGTTTTGGTTGTTTTTTTCCCCCATAATATTGGGTTGTAGAGTATGGTGTCAAAGGAGTGCTGTAAAAAAACAATAAATCTGTAAAAGAGTAAGAAAATTTAAAGGGACAGTCCACCCAAAAATCAAAAATACATATTTTTACATTTGGAAAGTTCAAACCAAGTGTTGTTATCCAAAAATCATGACCTGGTTACTCAAGATAATCCCCCGACCTTGTTGTGAGCAGTTTCACGTAGGAACTACTTTCCCTCTGCAGTAGAATCCACCGGAACTACCTTTTTTCTACTAGAAAGAAAGGATAAAAATAAATAAATGACCTTAAATAAAATAAGCAAATGAATAAATGTGAAAATGCTTATAACTATTCTTTGATATTTTGTTATTTGTCTTTATATTTCCACATTTATTTTCCTTAGTCTTTTACAGGTTTTTTTTTTTTTTTGTGGCAGGTGCATGACTCCATAGCAGAGATCTGCATGATTCAGCAGAGCAGTTGAAGTGTGACCTGCTTATCAAAACCACGTCATTTGAAAGTGAAAATAAAGGCAAGCGTTGATATGATCATTCTAACGGTCAGTTGCGCTATAGCTCGATATTACAGAGCACTATCTGCGATGAGCTTTGCCTTTTTTTAACTTCCAAATAAGTAGAAAATTCAGCTCAGCCTGTCGTACGTTTAAAACCTGCTCTGTCTCTGTTGCTTCTCTTTTGGAATCCACAGCTATGAAAATATAGTGCGAATTTTATCATAACTGATAAAAAATAAAGTCCAAAATTATAAAAAACAAACAGAAAGTGGCTTAAAATGCTGTAAAAGAGGGCCGGGTGAGTCTCACATGTATTGTTTGGTCCATAATTTTGCACTTTTTGCAGCATCTTTACTTGAGGGTGACGTCTGCTTGTGTGTTTTGTAATTCTCTCTGGATGCAGTGGTGGACTTCATCATCAGGAAAAGGGTGGCTATTCCTGCCACCACCCACACAGGTAACAGCTGCTGTGACCTGTGAGGCCCCTCCACACACCCTTCTCACATCTGCATGGAGCATATTTTTTTTCCAGCTTGTCCACATGCACGGAAACTCATGCAGCTCTTTTGCAGTCATGTTAGTAACGTCTGGTATTATACCGCGGATATGATACCACCCTCCAGAGCACCCATCACTGCTGATCCAGCTACATGTCTACACGTGTCCCGCTGCACATATAGTGTCTAAATGAGGGAACACAGAGTCTGTCTCTTGTCCAAAAACTATTAGACACATCAGTGAGCCACACTGTTGCACTGGGTGACATGTTCCTTCATCACCATGATCTCACACACTGTTGTTTATTTGGACTTAATTCTTCTCACACTGTCCTGCTTCCCCAAATACTCGCTACAGCACCCAATGTGGATTAATCCGCCGCTGAAAATAGTCCCCACAGAATGTACTATTTCCTCCTGTTTGTTTGATTAAAAAAAAATACAGCGGGCAGCTGTTTGAAGGAAATTATTTAGCCATTTTAAAAATGAAGCTGTACATCTGTGACCTACTTCTACAGGTTTACATCTTTGGTGGTGACCAATGGGACTAACACGTTGTTGGTTTTCATCTTTTTGTGGGATTTATTGACAATAGGGGTCGACAGATGTGTTTGTTTGTTTTTTTCAGGGCCGATACCAATTATTAATAATCAAGGGAACATTTGCATTATGAATAAAAATATTTGAAAATTTAGAATAGAACATGAAACTTTGTTGAAATGCCTTTCAGGAGAAGTTAAATTAAAATAAAACATGTCAACATGATCTTAAAACAGAAAGTGCAGGGAGCCGCCAGCTGTGTTGTTTGAAGTCAAGTGAATTAGTTTTATAAAGTAAAACTTGTAATACTGAAATTTGTACTGAAATGATTTTAATTGCATGTTTATTTGAAGTAGAACTTTTTAACGTTGTCTTAAAACAAAAACCTAACTTTTACATTTTAATAAATAAATAAATAAATAAATAGCTCCCCAAGTTTCCTAAAGTAAATAAAGTGACAAAAATATATTGTCAATCATATTTTTAAAAAAATAAAAACTAAAAAACAACCCAGATTACAATAATTGTAAAGATGCTGAAGAATGGATCTAGAGCCGGGCAGCCGATACTGCTGATATCGGGATAAATCTTGTCTGAAATTATTTTTTTTACAGAACATAATTCAGACTGTTTTTATTTCTTTTTTATTTATATTTAATAGGCAGCATTGTATGTAGATTTGATCCTTTTTCTTTATTCAAGTTGTTATATTTATTTTAGTTATTTATTTATTTATAGTTTTTAATAATTATTCAGTACCATGATGTCATTTTGGATTAAAGAATTATATCGATATAGTAAGTTTTTACTCCCTAATATGGGAATCAGCATTGGCCCCCAGGTTGATAATCAGTCGACCCCTAACTGACAATAAGAGTTAGTATAGAATAATGACAGCCTTTTCTTTTAAAGGTGCCGTCAGCAAATCCGGAGGAAGATTGATCTGAGTCTCAGTCACAGGTTGTCAAATACTGACGTTATGAGAATGAGACTCTGATTGGCCAAAGTCTCCCATTACAGGCTAGATTTTCTAAAGCCTGAAAACAGCTAAGAGGAGGAACAGAAGTTTTCTCCACGTGATTTATATAACCTGTAAAGGATCTTGTGGCACTTAAACCCAACGATGCCCACACTAAACTGCCTACCCTGGTTATAAAAGTGAAGCGTAAACGTGTCCCCGGGCTCACTGGGATCAAACCAGCAGCACGTCTGCAGCCACAAGCTCCACTGGACCATCTCACCACCCCTCCACCTCACAGCATGATCGGCTGCCTTGTGCATGTTTTTTAACGTGTGCTTAATTGGAAAATTTAAAAAAAAAAGATTAAATTCCACTGTGGTGTTTTGTGTTTTCTGTCTGACACACAGTGCTGGGCCCGCTGCAGTCAGTCATGCAGGATCTGCACTCGGACGACAACGACGACGATTCAGAGGACGACGACGACAACGACATGGACTCTGACGTGGAGCGACCAGCACACACACATCTCACACACCATCAACGCAGGTTAGTAAATTAACAGTCACAACAGGCCAGCGTGATGGCTGTTTGTTTATTGGTATTTAAAGCCAAAACAAACACAATAAGTCACAGACATAGTTGGATAAACACAATAAACCCCCACCAGGCTTCTGCTCCAACAGAGCCCCGTCTGTATTACAATATTACTGCACTGATTATTATTCAAACAAGAAACAATTTCATGTGCATAGAAATAAATTTAGTGTAACAAAAATTGTTGGTGAGACACAGTATAAATTAAAAAAAATAGAATAAATGATTAAATACAAATGAATAGTAATAATACATATGAGCAGTTAAAAAACATACAGAAAATAGAAATTAAATTTAAAATTTACAAATAATAAATTAACTGTAATACGGGTTCAGCAGCAACATTTCTGAGCACATTCTCACAGAATATGAGGCGTAGAAACTGTAGACCTGAGACTAGTTAATAAACAAACACAAATACTGTGTAAAAGTTCAAATGAAGAAGATTAAAAGTCCAATAAGTCATCTCTCTTTAAAATTCTTTGTTTTCAAATTAAATGATTTATTAATTTAACTTATTTTGATACAAGGACTGACACTAGGCCTTTAAAAGCTGCAACTGAATTTGAGTTGTAAATGTTTAGGTTACATTTGAAAGAGTTAAATTACATTTAGAGACTTCCTGATGCTGGATTTTGGGGGCTGATGCCATTATAAAGGTGTAAAAAAATTGCATATTGGCCGATATTCTTTATTTATATAAATGAAATCCGAACTGACATCTTTCCACTGAAACAGCAAACTTCTGCTGGTACTTTTGATAATTATAAATAACTATGATTAAAAACAAAGAGAACTTAATTTTTTTTTTAAAAGGATCAAATATGTAAAAAAAAAAAATGCTGCCAAATCTGCATTATTTTCTGTGAAGAAAAAAAAATTGAGCATATACACTGATACTAATATAGATCAATATGGCTGTGCTAGACCAATACTGGGCTGATAGTATTGGCCAACAGACATATCTGTCTTGAACTTTTTCCATCATGCAGTCACTCAAATATTAGATTAATAAAGCGCTGCTGCCAGGGACAGGATGAGCAGCATATTCAAACTCTTTTTAGTGCATGAAGGCTAATATGCAAGTTCCCAGGTTACAGCCAAGAAACATTATTGAACATTATTTCCAGTGTGAAACTATTTATTTTCATTTCAGCCACCCAGCACCCTGTCGGGGGGGGCCGCAAGTTGAGTATCACCGCTGTAGAGTTTGAACTAGACCAGTGCAGCTGTGTGGTTTGTTTGGGGGCGGGTTTGTGATTTTCAGTATAACCTCTCCGTGGAGTGAATTTTGACGTGTTGTCACAAGCAGAATGGTGAGCTGGCAGTGAAAAACCAGTGTGGGGTTTGGCACGCGGCCATGATCCGCCACATTGTGCGCAAGACTCCAGTCAGAACTTGTCTGAATTTACGCTTTACGCTCGATTTCCTCCACTGTACCTTCTCCTGAGTGCCAGAAAATGTGCTTTCAGGGTGGCTGTACCGCTGCAGGTAAAGGTGGGATCATTAAACATGTGCACATATAAATCAGCTATATTCACAATGGTTCAACGTTTGACGGATCCAGCACGAACAATTACTGAAGCCACTGATGCAAACAAACTACAATTCCCAGGTCTCCCCTAACATATAAGAACTGAATGCATGAGTCATTACGGATGCATCTTTATTGGTTATCAGACACTCATATCATCATTTGTTCTCTGGTAAAAGAGACTTTATTTATATATATATATATATATATATATATATATATATATCTTACTGAGGCAAAATGCAGTGTCATGTTTCACTCAGGTGAACTCAGCAATCATCAGAAAAAACAAAAAATGTATAAACTGCACTCTCATTACATCATTGTCACAATTTAGTCATGAAATAAAAGGACGTCAACGAATACTTTTCGTCGACAAATATGAGTTTGTCACACCACGGAAAAATGTGTTGTTAATTTGTGGGTCAGTTCCCTTGTGACAGGTGAGCAAAACAAACCAGGTAACTTAAAAGAACTGGCCCTCTCATCACCTGCAGCGCTAATGCTAAATGCTAATGCGCTATAGTGTTAGCGGACGTCTGGCTCCAGTGTATCGTCGAGCCATGATTTCAGATCCGCCCAAATAATCTTAACACAGAAACAGTTAAACCGTCTAACTCCACAGTTGAGCACCGCATAGTTCAGTCTTTTCATGTTTTTGATTATTTTCTAACATATATAATGTGTTTAGAAACAAATCTCTAAATTTCCTTCACACAAATTTAGGCATTAGGCCTACATTTTCTGATTTGTTTTTAGATCAGTTTACATTTGCACCACCAAAATCTACTTTGGCCACCAAGTTTTGGGGCCTTGGATGCTAAAAAATATTAGAATCTATTCCTGATGTGTAATGTGAAAGGTGTCACTTTGATGATGAACCCTCCCCTCAGCTCTACGGCGCTTTTTAGCCCCTTTCATCTCATTGTTTAGGTTTTATAAACTCTGTTTCCAGCAGCAGTTTTGAGCTAAGAAGCTCTAATAAACCTACTGTAAACTACCTGCTCTGCACCAAACGGCAGACAAACAGTCAGAGACTAGCTGGTGAACATACTGTATCATTTAGCAGCTAGTTAGATATTTTTCTCATCAGCTGGTGGAGACCAAAAATGGAGCAAAAAAGAGAGTGAATAATGGATTTAACTGTACATTCATCAAGTAGACACAAACATGACTCCAAATGAATTCTGATGTAGCCACATCAGATTAAGCATAACGTATAATAACAATGATAATATATCAGATGTTGTCGTTACAGATTGTTCTGCTGCCCCCAAGTGGTCAAAAAGTTGCACATACAGTTTTCAAAATGTTCATTAATAGTCTCAGGTTTATATCAGCCTCAGTAAAGAGGTATAATGTATGTTTTGATGTTCTTTGTCTTTCCTCCAGGGTCAGTTTGAGTGATGGCAGTGAGAGTGACAGCTCCTCGCCTTCACCCCCGTCCCGCAACGAAGCCCCGCCCTTATTAAAGACTACTAATAACCAGGTAAGACGATTATATATATATCATGTCAAGGTATTTTGTTTGTGTAACTGAATGCACCGCAAAGGGGAGCCCAGGAGTTAAAGACCCACAGAGTGACTCTGACTGGATGTGTTTGCTCTGTCCTCCTCCGTCAGATACTGGAAGTGAAGAGTCCCACCAAGCAGAGCAAGCAGGACAAGAACAAAAACCTAGACTGTGACAAGGTACATGAGTTTTTTTTTTTGTTGTTTTTGTCACTATAAAGCAGAACATATAAAACAGAGTAGCCCTTGACTTCAGTAGAGTCATGTAACATGGCTCCACTGCCTCTTTGCTTTGATACAGCACCCATAAAACTCCACTATTTAAGTGGAGTTCCCAAATTTTCCAAAGATACCAAAGCTTTGGGTTTGAATGTTTGACTCAGTGTAACACCGTCTCCCTGCAACAAGCTGAAAAAAATATACATGTGTTACTGTCCGAAAGATTCTTGCCTCAAACAGGAAATGGCTCTGATTTTACTTTTAGTTAACTTAACAAGGTGGTGTAAGAGTTTAAGTCCATGTAATGTACAGAAATCCCACAACCCTGAATGTTTCATTAAAAGAAAGAAAGTAAGAAAAAAAAGCAATGATTTGCATTTTTACAGTATTTTATATGCACCTTACATGTAATTAACATTCAAATAAACTTACTCCGGCAAGTCTGTAATGACTTTTGATTTTCCTCTTTATTTCACCTCATAATGAGCTGATTATACTAATTACATAAATTGCCTGACATGCATCTCTTAGCAACCAAGCTAAATGTCATCCACTTGGCCTAGAGGTGACATTTCAATCATCCAAGTTTATAGGAAACATTACCGGGTGCAACAAATTCCCGGTAGTCTATAAGACATAAACAGGCTTGTAACAAGAAAATGTGACTGAATGAACAAAATAAATACATCAGTGGACGGTGTTGTTGCTGTAATTCAACCAGTAAGCATTGCAGAAGTTTACAGGGGCTGGCTGGTTAGATTCATAATCTTATTTACTTCTTTTTTGATCATATAGTTCCTAATGTAAATCAATATTTTTCCAGTTGTTTTTTTTTTCCAAGACTATTATGCCTAGTCCAGCCCTACTGTGCTGTGATTGGCGAGTACTTAACTCTTCACCCCTCTATTTTAACTCAAATCATGATCTGTTTTCTACTGAAACCTGACCAAACTGTGACTGGAAACTGAAAATAATTAGTCAAATAAACCTGAAAATAAAGTCACCAGTGAGTTCTGGTTTCACACAGGACTTGAGTTACTTACTTGGTTGTTAGTCCTGCGTTTCACCGATTCATCCACTACAACCTCCACCTAAATATCTCCAAACTCCTACGCCCAGGCTCACAGCACAGTCGGCAGAGACTAAACGGAACAGTCTTTGGGTAAAAAAAAAACAACACATTTTACACTGTATTATTAAGTTGGTTTTGTTTGGATAAGATGTAATATTTAAGAACTTTGGCTTCTTATGTTATATGGAAAAAATGGGTTTCGTAGATAAAAGATCATTTATATTTCATAAGGCGTCAAAAGAAAAAGTTGTGGTATTGAATCATCACCACTGAAGAATTCCAGCTGTTCCCCGCTCTGTGTGTAAGACAGCAGTTGCAAATATGGGTCATGAGCGCGACGCTGCAGCCTGGGACGAGTCTGCTGTGAACGGCTATGAATTATCCTGCGCTGTACACCAGGTTTGTGGCGTATAATGAAAGCAGCGATACTGACAACATGTCGCTGTGTGTCTCCCAGGCTTACCTGGACGAGCTGGTGGAGCTGCACAAAAGACTGATGACACTAAGAGAAGGTCATATACTGCAACAGGTATGTGTGATCCACCGTCATTTTACCTGCCTTCTCCAACTCAGCTACAACATCTCAACGTTTTCCAACAGCTCCCACAATGCATTTCCCATGTTTAGCAACCCCGAGGCACTCACTTCAGATGAAAGTGAGCTTATGAATTACAAGTTATTACTGCACCCTCGGGGCTAAATGGCATTATTACTTTGGGTGGAAGCGCACTCGTCTTTGAACTCAGCCTTCATCTTGAACATTTTGATCATTTGATGTGTGTGTGTAATCAGGGCTCCGTGGCGAAAACAATTTGGATCATTTTGGAGTTTTTGTCAGTTTTGTCTTGACATGATGGCGTCCGCGATCGTGCGAGATGCACAGACAGACGTATAACTCCGGGGAAATAGTCCAAACTTGCCTCTGTGGTAGTTTCCGCCACAGTAGGCGTCCAGGACCACATTCTGCCATGATCACACACACAAGGACTTACTTACTTACTTAATGTCCTGAAGTGGACAGGGATGACTGAAGGTGGGATGTAGCGATCCACAACTTAAAACAAGTACACACACGTAAAAGGTTCCGGAGCCGCAGGCTGCAGACCCCTGCTTCAGTGAATGTAATGTATAGACTATGTTAGATCAAACTATCAAACTTCATTTCTAATAAGAAAACATTTAATACAGCTGAAGTTTGTGCTTTGATTTTATCACTCAGATTCCTGCACTGTTATCTTCTATGCAAACGTTACGCTGAAGTACCAAGCACCAGATAAAATAATGAAAACTGTGTTGGCCGTCTTCCCTCAGTTTTCCCTGATCTCAGCATAATATCCCTCCATGCCAGTGCTATTGGTCAGCTATATTGTTGCATTGGATTAGGAGAGGAGCTGTGATCTGTTACAGATCCTCTGCAATCTGCAGCTTCATCTGGAAGCAATGAATTATTTGGTTAACCTCTGTCCACCTAAGAGATTGCATGTTTCTTGCTTATATTCTCGGGGCCTATCATATGACCGTATTAGTGGATCTTCCCAGCTGCCGCTGCCAGCTTCTGCCTCGCTCTCCTAACAAGACGTCTGGCTCCGAGGAAACGAGAAATCCCATCCAGAGCGCCGTCGCCGCGCACGGCTTTAGCTCGCACGGTAATCAGGCTAATCTAGCCGAGTTCACCAACTGGCTCCACTTCCTGTTCCAAGTAGATGGAAATGATTAACTCGCAGCCTCTCCTGCGCGCTGGTGGGACCACAGAGAGCTGAAACGCACATGGTCCTCACGCAGCGGAACACAACAGGAGTTTTTGGCGGCCGTTTCCAGCTGAAGTGGATCCTAAACCGCAATGAAAGTGAGGCCCGACTAGCACGAGACATGGGAGGGGGGGTGACACCTGAGGGTCTGACTCAGATCTGCCGCGTCATCAAAACAGGCCGTCATTTCCCCAACATTTTGAGAACTCTGCGTAAACCAACATATCTGTGGTCGTGTTCCGACGCCCAAGCTTCATTTCCACCACTGAGTTCAAAGTCTGAAACCACTAATCCACAGGAAAGGTACATGAGGGAGGTTTTCATGACATTACTTTACTGTCAAACACTTGTCCACCACCAAAACAAACAACTTCAAATACTCAAATTTCTGTAATTAAGTAGCTTGTTAGACTGCTTTTATGAGTATATTTTCAATTCTGTACTTTTACTCATACACATTACAATGAATGACAGTCACTGGCACCTCCTGCTTATACAGAGCTCAGTACACTGTTAAATGGTTTGTAAGGTTGGTGATTTTTCACAGTAAAAGAGACTGTACTGACACTCACTATTCTTTGGTTTCACATTTAAATAATCATAATCTGTATTTAGTGAAAACATTAATTGTTTGGGCAGATATTTTAGACCACAGAGATCTGATTACACACTTGGGGGGGGGGGGGCTTATTCATAAAATGGATTTATCAGTTGATCAATTTTGATCTCGAGTATGACTTAAGTAAACAATAAAACAAGTATAAGTTACTAATAAAACCTTACTTTGATGTGGAAATGAGCTTATCTCCAAGTAAAGTCACAGCCTGTGATGAACTAAACGCTGCTAATCGCTCCAAACAGTTCACTTTTCTCTTTTCCTCCATGACTATTCACTGTTTAAAAAATAAAATAAAATAAAAAGTAAGAAGGTTTAGAAAAATTTCAAGGCACCTGTTTTCACTAAATTTCAGTTTTTGAGTCAAACTCAAACTCTTAAGTTTTAGAATTAGCTCAAAAAAGATTTAATTTACTTTTCCTCTGATTATTTAAATCCCTGAAAATTAAATATTTGCTGTTGAAAATCTTTAAATTATTAATTCTTTATTCACTTATTCATTACGAGTTTACTCAGCAATTTTGAAATACAAAAAGTTCTGTTTCCAAAACTTTAAAAACGTATTTTCGGAACTAAAAAATGAAGTGAAGGCAGCTGCTTTGAAACTGAGTTTTCTCAGCTTTCTTTTTTTTACAGTGTGATGAAACCCTTGTTTGAGCTTCATCATATATAAGAGAAAATCAGATTTGTGAAGCAGGTGTCGTCATAAATGAATCTGAGACGTATCGATCACAGGTGCTTAAGTTACAGATTTTCTTCTCAGAATTTTTGTTCAGTATTTTTTTTATCAGTCAAACTTAAGTGCACCGTCAGACATGATCTTAAGACTAAGTTCAAGTGCAAGTCTAAGAACATTTTTTTGTAAACGAGGCCCCTGAGTTAGAGATAAATTCAATCTTGTTCTTACCCAGCATCCTCTCTGTTCTCCAGATTGTGAACCTCATTGAAGAGACCGGACACTTCCACATCACAAACACTACTTTTGACTTCGACCTTTGCTCCTTGGACAGAAGTACGGTCAGAAAACTCCAGAGTTACCTGGAGACCTCCGGACTGTCCTGAGGCTCTGAGCAGCTGGCTGCTGGATCTCCGTCTCACAGACGCAGACTTTGAAATTTTTTTTTTTTTTTCTTGAATAAACTCCAACTGTTTTTTTGGATGCAATGCAAACGCCCCACTGTGGCTGGGTCCAGTTGCTGCGTGTCCAGCCTGCTGGTTGGACTGGGCTCTCTGAATGAAGAGGCGGTCCCGCTGCAGAAGGCAGAGCCGGGTGTCGTGGGGATGAGCCCTGTCGATCAGGAGATCACCCAGAAAGCCTTGCAAACTTCACTTGATTTATAGGGAGGAGGAAAAAAAAGTGGAGAGTGGCCACCTTGTTGCTCTTAATGAATGTGCATATTGTTACCATGTATGTTTCCTGATTTGTTGTTCATTGTGACAAATGCATGGTCAACATTGCCTTACAACATTGTAAGTCTTATTTATTGAATTTAATTTGCAGGTGTGTGTGTGTGTGTGTGTATTTGAAATGGCAAAAAAGACAAAAAAAAGAAAAAGAAAAACAGCAGAATGAGACTTTGTTGAAGCACTTCACAACAGGCCTGTCTTTGACTCCGTGTGACAGCTGATCATTACTACGACACTCTATGTCACTGACTTGAACTGAAGTTGAATGTCATAATGAATAATCTCCATGGGAACAAAACACTGCCACACATTTCTAACACGATCCATAACAAACATAACACATGTGTGCGACACTGCTCAAAAATCTGTATTTTGTTTCAGCAGCGTACATTTGTGCAAAAAAAAAAACTACTTTGACAGCCCTGCAGAAGCTCTCCGAAATCTTGAGAGGTCAGTTTTTGTGAGACTTCAGCTAGAGGGGCTGGTCAGTCAGTGAAGGGGAGGGGCTTGGAAAACAACAAGGAGCGCTGTATTTTCAAAATAAAACAGGGTTTGGACTGGATTGGGTTAAAGCCTGATCCGGTTTTAACTCTGTTTTTTGCAGCGGAAAAATTGGGTTTGGGTTCTGACTTGTCTTTCTAGTCACTTGCAAAAAGTTTTAGTGCACTGACACAAGCAGTCACCACAAGATGATAGAAGAAATCCACACGCACACAACATGTAGGTTCATTACTGTAGGGAAACGGCATCAATGAAGAGTTACACTCGCACACTTTGTGACACGTCAGAAAAACAAAAACATCAGTATCCCATTATAACATGAAATGTTTATAGTCATAACATGTTTTTCACTTTATAACAAGATAATTTCACTTTACTACACTTTACTAAAAGCCAACAGAGGATAAAGATCCTGGAGATAACAGAGCACATTTTCAACATCTCTCCTCAAACACGTTCCTTTTGTTGCGCTCAGTTGTTAAACCTGCTGTTCACTTTCACACCTCTGCACAGCCGACCAGTCACTGTGTAACGTGGCTGTGATTCAAAAAGCTACAAAAAATGTCATCCATCCATCCATCCATTGTCCGTAACCACTTATCCTGACGGGTGGTGGTGGTGGTGGAGCCTAAAAGACCCCCGCCCCCAAAAAAACATTTACACATTGTGGCTTTAAATCCCCATATTTTGGTTGTTGTGTTAAAGTATGTTTCTGTAATCGGATTCATCTATAACATGACTTGCAAACTCATTTTCATGATGCATATATATGGAAGATTACTGAGGCCAGGCAGAAGGGGGGGTTAGAGGAAGAAGTTTGTTTTATTTTGTATTGTGAGAATAAAGTCAGAACGTAGAGAATGAAGTTCAACTTTCAGTAAGAAAAAGTAAATCAGTGGAGGAACATTGTTTTTATAGAATAAAGTAAAAATGACGAGAGTTTAAATACCATTTCAAGAGTAAATTAAAATGGTATTTCAATTTAATTCTCAACATTTCGACTTCTCAAAATGTTAAAAAAAAACAAAAAAAAAAACTTCCTTCTCTGATTTTTTTTCTGATTGAAAATCTGAAAGATTAACTTTATTTTCAGAATTTCAACTTTATTCTGAAAATTTTGACTTCATTCTGAACATTTAAAATTTATTCTTGAAATTTTGACTTTATTCTCGACAGTTTGGTTTTATTTTTGTCATTTCGACTGTGTTCTCAATTTCAGAATATCAAATTTATTCTTGGAATTTTGACTTCATTCTCGAAATTTTGACTTTATTCTCCAAATGCAAAATGAAACATCTCTGATTTTTTTCCCCTTATGCCCTTGGCCCTAAGTCTCTTCCATACATATGTCTGTATTTCGTGTACATAAAGAACTTAAATTCCATTGCACACACAGAGGTTGGCTTTCCAGCTGTAGGAATTCACTAATGTGGTTCTCTCATTTACGTACATCATTTGGCAGTTTTTTATTCCCATATTTTGACACTGTATGAAGTAAGACATGAGTGGCTGCTGGAGTGAGCTGAGCACAAATCACTGAGGTGAAAGTTCTCATGAAACAATCCAAGATACATTTTTACCAAATCCAGGAATAATGTGCTGCAGCAGGTGCTGCCGACCTGCTCACTGGCTGCAACTTAAAGAAAGCTTTGTTGTGTCTGCTCATTTTCTGCTACAGGGCCAATGGAATATACGGAAGCCCAGAGAGGCCAGTGAGAAAAAAAAAGTAATACTAGTGATCTGTTTTATTTTCTAAGTCTGATTGAAAGTGTTTTTGCTCCTGTTAATGACTGAAGAACAGTTTTAATTTTAGTAATTAAAACTCACCTGGAGGAAAACATGAATGGTTTTAGTTCTTTTTTACGTCAATGTACTGCTACACGCCAGAAAAAGAAAAATGTATCAGGACATCACATAAAATGTTTGTTATAACAAGATATGTTCACATTATTATGTCATAGAAAATTATGACATTATAACACTTTTCTTGTTTTAACAATATACTATTTGTCTTGCTATAATGTAAAATGTTTAATGTTAGAACGTGATAAGTTTTATTATGTAATAACATGATAATTATGTTGTAACAGGATGTTATAATAATATAAGTTATCATGTTATAATGTGAAACGTTCAGGTTATAATGTAATAATTTACTATAACAATATGCTATTGTGAAATTGTTCACTTTATAACCTGATAATTTATTATAAGATCAATTTAAGTTATCACGATATAACATGAAAACTTATATTGCAATATCAGGATGTTATAACAATATGGTATTGTGTTAATATGTGAAACATTCATGTTATAACTTGATAACTTAGGTTGTTATAATAATAAATTGTCACGTTACAGTTGTATAACAATTTAAGTTATAACTTAAGAAATTAATGATGTCATAATGTGATGATTTATTATTGTAATGAATGTTATCATGTTATAACATCATAGCTTATATTGTAATATAAACTATCACGAAACGTTTAACGTTATAACAAGATAAATAGTTTATTGTTAGAACGTGAAAAGTTTGTTGTTATAGTACGATTAGTTTCTGTGTTGTAATAATGTGGAAATATCTTGTTAGAACATGAAAAATATTTTGTTTTAGCAAGTTTTCACATTCTAACGTGATACTGATGCGTTTTGGGGTTTTTTTTTCTTGTCATGGCAACAATACACTGCTGCACTATTTACAACAGGGGCTAGTGGTGCACTTCAGCCTCTTGTGGCCGCAGTGAGTATTACAACAACAAACACCTGTTGTTTTTTTTTAATCACCTGCCAAAAGTTTTTTTCTACCTCTTTCACATATGGAAAAAAAAAGGAACTTAAAAGTATTATCCTTTTGTTATCCTGTTCTTCAGTCATAAACACAGGAGAGAAACGAATTTAGATCAGACTTTTAAAAAATGGATCACAATTTTTTTTTTTTCTCACTTGCCTCTCCGGGCTTCCGTAGGAACACGCCAAAAGCATAGTGACTAGATTCAGTTGGTGTAGGACACTACTAATGTTTGTCTACAGAATATGATTTAAAGGAAGCGTTATCTCTTTGCCATCGGGGGGGGGGGATTAGTAGAACAGACGGAGCCCTGTGAGAGGAAAAGGGAGAACAAAGACCCTTTATCATGTCCGAGACCAGAGGTTAGACAGCTCCTAAAAAAATGTGTGAATTTTGGGTAAATTTAACACACACAAAAAAAAAGAATAAAAGCCAATGGGAATTTTGGCTGACAGGTACTGTTACGGGTGTAAGAAGAAGAAGAAAAAAAGATGTTTTATTTATTTTGTGGGAATTTGAGTTGTTAAATCAAAGCTCAGCATTAATTTTCTAAGGAGAAGGCCTTTGTTTGATTTGTAACAAAGGACACTTTTGCCAGTCTGCTGGTGAACCACGGTGGTCCTTTCCAAATGACCTTAAAGGGTTTTTCTTACCCTCTGTTCTGTCTTATGGTTTCTTGTGTATATTGAGGACATTCAATAAATATTCTGTATGATGTACAGATGAGTTATTATGGAACTTGTGGATGAGCTTTATTGGCACCGACTTTCTCCCCAAAATCAGTTTTTCAAAACCAAAAATTTTGTGGCTAAAAGATATGAATCATTCTTGAGAACTGGGACAAAACCGGATTTTGATTCTTCTTTATTTTATGATTTTTATCAGTTAGACGTTTTCCTTCCGCAAAATGTTTTGTATTGCAAATTCGGGTTAAATTTATTTGTGTGAAGGATTGAAAATATCTGACTTTGGCACCCTCCAGTGGATTATTTTTTTTATTTCTTTATTGAAGTTTCAAAATATTCTGGTAACACAAGAACATCATGTAATGTGCATATAGAACAGCCCACCCGTTTCCCGAACCCTCCAGTCTCTCCTGCTCATCCTCCTGACCCAGCCCACCACCCAGTCCCACCTTCAGACCCACCGAGCGGGCTACAACCACCCCGGCGGATTGTCGACGCGCAGGAGGACGCCAGGCCCGGCCCCACCGCGCGGCTCCCATGAGGCAGCGCTGCAGGAAACCATTTAAGGATTAAGTTGGACCCACATTCTTTCTCTGGCGTCTGCAGCTGATGGCACTCAGTGTGCTGGATGTGGTGGCCTGTTAGCAGCTGGAGCAGCCGAGAGGTTTAGTGTTAATTACCACAAATGATTCCAGTAGGACCTGTGCAGTGACACACAGTCACTTACAATGTCTCTGTTAGGGAGGAGGGGAGAATAAGGAGACAAATGAGAGGAATATTTTCTTTTTTTATTTCAAGAATAAAGTCAAAATGGTATTTTCACTTTATCCTCAACATTTGGACTTTCTCAACATTTGGATTTTATTCTTGGGATATCGGCTATATTCTCAATATTCCGGCTTTATTCTCAATATTTCAACTTTATTCTTGATATCTTGATTTTATTTTCAATATTTCGACTTTATTCTCTGTATGTCAAATTTATTCTCGATATTTTGACATTTCAACTTCATTCTTGATATTTTGAGAATTATTCTTGATATTTTGTCTTTATACTGAATATTTCAACTTTACTTTCAATATTTTGACTTTATTCTTGACATGACATCTTTATTCTTGGTATTTCCACTTTACTTTAGACATATTGACTTTATTCTGGAAATGGAAGAAAAAAACCTCTTAATCATCTTTTTTTTTTCCTTACCTGGCCCTAATACTCTTCTGTAGAATATGATTATAATGATTTATGAGGAGAAACAATTACTGCAGTTCTCAGTGAGAGCTGGCTTCTATGGCAGCCATTTCACAACCACATTAGCAGGAATGAGTGATAATTTGTGCAGGCCGGGTCAGTCTTTCAAGGTCCACATTTCAACACTAGAGTATCGTAACTGATTATTCTATTCCAAAGGCTCTGAAAGCCCCAACCAGTGTGTCCTTCACAGCTCTCACTATCCCACACTTGTCTTGTCCGACTCGTCCCCTCGTTACAGTGCATTTGGGTGATTCCTGTAATCTTGGAAAATCAAATGTGGCCGCTTCATATTTGCCAGGTGCCTCCATTCACACCGTCATCACCGGTAAACACGTTACAAAAACCTTACTGATGAAAAAGTCACAGCGGGATGTAAATAATGGATGCAGGACAAAAACCCTGTTTGTTCTTGTTAACAGTCTGGATATTGAAATATGATGCATTTACCAGGTTGCAAACAGGGAGTTCAGGTTTACAAACATGGGGGAGTTAGATTCTGCATTTTAAAAAAATCTATGGTGGCTGTTTATGATTCGGTGTTACACCCAACGCATCACATTTTCACTATTCAATTTTATGGTTGATCAGCTGTTTATAACTGTCACTTGTTTGTCAATGCAAAGTTAAGCCTGTTATCCTGAAAACAAAAGAGGCTGCCTGTCTCACTCCCTGCCAAACTCGCAAATTAACATTTTGCTCAATTTAACAGTTATAAACGTCCAACGTCCATTAAAAGGGTTAAAGAGGGATTAAAAAACTATTTATCACTATATTGAGTTTACTGAAAGTGAGTTCTGTTTTTATGTTATGAGTTGAAAATACTGAAAACATTTCAGTTGGCTTAATTAATCATTTTAATGTAACTTTAATCGAAGACTCTATGTCCAAATATGTAAGCTCTGATGACATCTTTTGAGTTTATGAACTCAAGGAAATTGTGACGACTGATTGCCTTAGCTTAATGATTAATGTTTTCTTAATCTCTTAATGATGGTCACTTTATAATTTATTACTGTAAATATATTGCAGATTCCTTCTTTAACAAGACAAATAATTCCACCGCCCCAGTGTCAGTCTCTGTTCTTCTTCTTCTCCTTCAGTCCACTTCATTCTCACCTCTGACAAATATAGACTTTAAAATAATAGATTCACTGACACGTCGGCCCGACACCGAGCCCCGAGCTGTCAAAACAAAATGAAACTCGAGTGCAGGAAAGTGAGCTCAGAGTGACTTGGTGTGTGTAGTATTGAAGAGTGTATGAAGGGCAGTGATGGTAGGATGACTCAGAAACGCACGGTTGCACTACGGCGAGGATC
>JAJHUR010122795.1:463-16341 GCA_027495735.1 Lutjanus campechanus | reverse complement strand
TACTCTTCTGTAGAATATGATTATAATGATTTATGAGGAGAAACAATTACTGCAGTTCTCAGTGAGAGCTGGCTTCTATGGCAGCCGTTTCATAACCACATTAGCAGGAATGAGTGATAATTTGTGCAGGCCGGGTCAGTCTTTCAAGGTCCACATTTCAACACTAGAGTATCGTAACTGATTATTCTATTCCAAAGGCTCTGAAAGCCCCAACCAGTGTGTCCTTCACAGCTCTCACTATCCCACTCTTGTCTTGTCCCACTCGTCCCCTCGTTACGGTGCATTTGGGTGATTCCTGTAATCTTGGAAAATCAAATGTGGCCACTTCATATTTGCCAGGTGCCTCCATTCACACCGTCATCACCAGTAAACACGTTACAAAAACCTTACTGATGAAAAAGTCACAGCGGGATGTAAATAATGGATGCTGGACAAAAACCCTGTTTGTTCTTGTTAACAGTCTGGATATTGAAATATGATGCATTTACCAGGTTGCAAACAGGGAGTTCAGGTTTACAAACATGGGGGAGTTAGATTCTGCATTTTAACAATCTATGGTGGCTGTTTATGATTCGGTTTTACACCAGACGCATCACATTTTCACTATTCAATTTTATGGTTGATCAGCTGTTTATAACTGTCACTTGTCTGTCAATGCAAAGTTAAGCCTGTTATCCTGAAAACAAAAGAGGCTGCCTGTCTCACTCCCTGCCAAACTCCATTAACATTTTGCTCAATTTAACAGTTATAAACGTCCAGCGTCCATTAAAAGGATTATTAATGATTTCTTACAACTCATAAAAAGACACTAACTCATTTGGCAAACATTCGGCATTAATTGGAAATCTAATGAAAGTGAAACAGACAAGTAATAACACAAGATACACAGTAAAACTGAATACTCAGATTAATTATTTGTACTAAGTAGCGAAAACTTAACTTTTGTTTAGAGGCTCTGATAACTTACAAATGTTAAGTGCCATTAGAATTTACTTTCTTTTGTGTTTATTTAACTCATAATTTTCAGTTGAGGGTTAAAGAGGGATTAAAAAACTATTTATATATATATACTATATATATATATATATATATATATATACTATATATTTATCACTATATTGAGTTTACTGAAAGTGAGTTCTGTTTTTATGTTATGAGTTGAAAATACTGAAAACATTTCAGTTGGCTTAATTAATCATTTTAATGTAACTGTAATCGAAGACTCTATGTCCAAATATGTAAGCTCTGATGACATCTTTTGAGTTTATGAACTCAAGGAAATTGTGACGACTGATTGCCTTAGCTTAATGATTAATGTTTTCTTAATCTCTTAATGATGGTCATTTTATAATTTATTACTGTAAATATATTGCAGATTCCTTCTTTAACAAGACAAATAATTCCACCGCCCCAGTGTCAGTCTCTGTTCTTCTTCTTCTTCTCCTTCAGTCCACTTCATTCTCACCTCTGACAAATATAGACTTTAAAATAATAGATTCACTGACACGTCGGCCCGACACCGAGCCCCGAGCTGTCAAAACAAAATGAAACTCGAGTGCAGGAAAGTGAGCTCAGAGTGACTTGGTGTGTGTAGTATTGAAGAGTGTATGAAGGGCAGTGATGGTAGGATGACTCAGAAACGCACGGTTGCACTACGGCGAGGATCCTCCATAAGCAGAAACCCCTAAAAGAGATATTTGTATTGCAAGTTTTGACTTAAACCCTAAAAATTCAAAATGAGGTTCATCTGTGTTCTCAGCGGCGTTGACAAAACTTCGTGTAAAGGGGTAGAAGGTCAGTAACAGAGTGAATGATTGGATTCTGATCTCCCTCCGCTGGCGGATGACAAAAACCGTGCCGTGCATGTTCTTTTTATGTCGGTCTAAGTGGGTGGTCTGATAGAAGAAAAGTTGGAAGTCATCCAGTTTCCCCATTTATTGTGGGCGAGGAGGACTCGCACATGCTTTCATCAGTCTCCATGTCACACATCTTAGCAGGCCTGCGCTGGAACAACCTGTTCCTGCTGACTGCAGGCGAAATGTTAAAAATGTCTCTGTGGAGGAGTTGGTAGGTGTTCTCCTATATTTAGTTGTGGTGCAAAATCTGTGCAGTTCCAGTCCATTTTCATCCTGTGGATTTTATGCGCATAAAAGTCGTTTGTTTGCCCCCCACAGCAGCACCGTCATCGGGCGAACATTTTCGTTTGTGCTCACCAAATAGCAAAACTATCATTTCCAGAGAAAGTTTGTGTTTCTTTTGATTTTGATTGACCCCCAGGGCAATTCCCCCAGCATCACCTGCCACTGTATCAGCACACAGGAGGAAGTGTGCATCTACTCATGGAAGAAAGGCTTGTGCTTGTGACATCACGCGTCCTCCTCAGCTGAGTTGTAGCGTTAGCACCACTAGCCACTAGTTGAAAGAAAATAGTTCCTACATAAAACTGTTCACAGCAAGGTGTGTGGATTATCTTCATGGTTTTTGGAAAGAGAAATTGCTTTTGATTTTTTTTTTCTTTTTTTTTCTTTTTTTTTGGCATTGTGGGCACCAAAAGCAAGCAACACTTCCATTCCTTTGAAGAGAAGGCAGATATCTCTACAGCTGATATCTCCAAAACTCTGCAACTCTAACCCAAAAATCTAGATGGATAAATAGCACTACAGGTAAGAGGGAAAGTATGTGTTCTTGATTTTGAGGTGAACTGTCCCTTTAATCTCCACACACTGTTTTAGCACTGTGTCAGCGCTGAAGAAGAGTCTTGATGAATCCATTATCGTTATGCTATAGGTGGAGAAAACACACCCTGTAAAATAAAGTTGGAGAGAACATTTGCACATGTGGTATTAAAAAGGCTGAATACTCGCTAAAAGAAAAGGTAACAGCTGCTAGCTTGTTCATCTGCGTCTATTTAGTGACCAGTGCTCAGTTATGCTCCCTTTCAGTAAGAAAATAGACACAGCCCTTTGAAATGAGGTAACCGCCACTTCCCACATATTTCCACGCGTACTTTACACTGGCATGGATGTTAAGCAATACCTCCACTAGAGGGCTACTTAAGAATGTAAAAGTACCCAAAGAAGAGGAAGAAGAAGAAGAAGAAGAGTTTCTGGCAACATTAGACATCAACTGTAAGCACAGATATGAATAGAGGGCTACATCCGTATCTGTATCTAACGTTAAAGCTACAATATGTAACATTTCTGCATTAAAATGTAAAAAAAAACGCAAGACATGTGTTATATATTTTGTTGAGTTGTCTACATACATTATCTCAACTGTTGCATGTGTTCAAATACAGAGAAATACGTCATTTTCAAGGGCTACGTAATACGTAATTTTAGGGTGCATTTCCTGCTAGCCGTTGCTAGCTAATTGCTAGTTGCTATTACTACTGGGAAAACAGAATATGCTGCATAAGCCAGAGAGTGAGGAAAGAAGTCGACGAACGTGACTAAAAAGGAAAGTGAATAAAACTTTAATATTACCTCATGATTTTGAACATGAGTCATGTCGGATAGATTTTCTTCAGCTATGTTGGTTGTTTAACTGTAAAGACGCAACTCCGATGATCCCACGCTACTTCACACAAGCGAAGTTATGTCTTTTGTTATTGTTGAATTTAAATATTGTGCATTTAAGCATAAATGAGCCTGTAAGGCTTGACTAACTTGTCATTTTCTTACAATTGTAGGTTACTAGCTCAGAGTTTTTTTATGCTCAGCCAATGGCCAAGAGTCTGTGAGCCTGACTACTACTAATCTGACAATGCATAAAGTTGTGTATGCAGCGTTAATACAGCCTATCAGAGTTGCTAGCATAGCTGCACACTCATAACCTCTGGGTGGTGCTTCATGTTGTTTTATAGACTCTCAGGGAGAAACCTCCATCATATCAGAGCTGGAAAACACTGTGAAAATATAAAACCGCCAGACACGTTAATGATAGACACTTGGAAACGCAACTCAAGACGTTAACGTTGGAAACATCATTTATCCCACTTTAATCATATCACGCTTCCACCTCCCGTCCCCACACGTCCTCATTACTCTGTGAACTGTCCTCCTTTAAACAGCAGCAGATTCACTGAAGCCCTGAGCCGTTCCTGCTCCGCTCCAGCTGGGTTCTGTCCACATGCCACAGCTCTGGGTTCAGACATTTTTGATTGTTTTTAGATCTTTTTTTGCTTCTTTCTGCAGTGTTTGGATAATCCGCAACGCACTCCCACCCCTCTAATGTTTTACTGAGGCCAGACTGCTTCTTTAAAGGTCAGGAGGTCACCGCTAATAGCAGGACGAGTCTGAACCCCACACATGCCGTGAACGCTTAATAATTGTGTCTGTGCTGTGATTCAAAAACTCTTAAGAAAGATGGAATATTTATACTGGATCAGAGGTCAGAATTGTGTTCAGTTATCAAAAACCTGCGTAGCAAGAGTTGGAACATATTTTCTGTGACATTTCAGAGTTCATCCATGCAGAACAGATGATTATAGACAAGACTGTGATAAAAGCTTCACCCACTGTTCTTTTTCAGTCAGCTGAATATGAAGATAGACTGAAAAAAATAATCAAATATCTCCAACAATGGCACAAAATTACAGAAGCCAAGAACGATCCTGCTTGCATTTAAAAAAAAAAAGCTTTTATCTCAAAATCATGAGTTAATTATTTTGTTATCTAACAAGATAATCAACCCCTTGTCACAGGAAAACAAAAGATTGTTTCCTATTATTCCTCTTATTATGTTTATCAAAGATCAGAGGTGTCATGGCAACATGCATAGACGCCGTCTCGACAACTGTAGCAACTAATCAAAAGCTGAAAATCAAAGACTACTGATTATCCATCAGTGCATCAGACTGTATTTCACTGAAGGTCTAACACAGGCAGAAATGTCTGAGATTGTTGACCTCATCAGTAAATAGATAAGGGAGCCAGGCCGTCTTCATGGTTACCTAAAGCTGGACTGAGTGTGACTTGAGACTTTGGTGTAGTCATATCAGCCGTTTTCTTTTCATAAATTAACCTATTATCGTGAGAAAAGTATTTTTGGCATCTCGAGATGACAAGACAAATGAACCCGTTATAACAAGAAAACTTGCTTTGGTATCTAGAGATCAGAATTCTGAGTTTAAAGTCAGAATTCTGAGAATAAAGTTGGGATTCTGAGAATAAGAATTCTGAGAATAAAATCAGAATTCTGAATTTAAAGTCAAAGTTCAGGACTTTTAAAATCCAAATTCTGAGAATATAAAGTTGAAATTCTGAGAATAAAATTGGAAATTTGAGAATTGAGTCAGAATTCTGAGTTTAAAATCTGAATTCTGAGGGGGAAAAAGTGAGAATAAAATCAGAATTCTGTGAATAAAATCAGAATTTTGAGAATAAAGTCAGAATTCCTCATTTAAAATCTGAATTCTAAGAATAAAGACAGAATTCTGAGAAAAAAGTCACAATAAAATTGGAATTTTGAGAATAAAGTCAGATTTCTGTGTTTTATGTAAGAATTCTGAGAACATTTGAATCTAAAGAATACAGCCAGAATTCTAAGTGTAAAGTTGGAATTCTGAGAATAAAGTTAAACTTCAAGACATTCAAGATATCACCCAAGATTTGGCAACAACAGAACAGAGCAATTTAAGAGCCTGAATTATTGCAGAAGGCACTTTTCAGACTATAATTTCTCAAGATTTTATCTCCATCATGTGGCCCCTGGAAGCTACACCTGCTTCTGTGGAAATAATTCTTAAGCGTAGAAGGCGTTTTTCTTGGAGCAGCATGCCTTCAGACAGCTCAGCGAGGTGAGATGAGGGAGGAAGGAGAGACTTTTCATCAACCTTGAGCTTTAATGACTTCCTCGAGGTGCTTTTTGACTGCCGTCCAGAGGCTCGGCGGGAGGGGAGCCTTCCTCCTCAGCCTTGGCCTCGTGCCAGGGTGACAATCAATGTCTCTGTGTCTCTTCTGTGGGAGATTATTTCGAAGGTCTCCCCCTTTTTATTGGAGGAAATGGTATTTGGAAGCTCAAACAGGATGTCCTGCTGACTGGCCTGGACTCTGAACCATTCCCCCCTCCCCCCCCCCCCGGACTCCATTCTTCCTCTGTACACCCCCTCCTCCTCTTCTCCCTCAGCTCCATTCTCTCAGAGGAAAATAGCTTAAATTAATCCAAGAGTCTAAGCAGCCACTTCTCCCTTTCTTGTCTCCATTTGGAATGGCAGCGAAACATTCACAAATGAAACTTTCCTGCTCGAGGCTGCTGTCTGCTGGAGATGATGCTATATGAACAAATTAATTCAGTATGGATCCGTTTAAAGGTGCAGATAGACTTTTACTGTCCCATATACCACAAATGTCCAAAACTGAACTTTTCCAGGATGCTGTCCAGATTAAACAGCCGTCTAATGTTAGCGAAAAGTTGTCTTGACATACATTTGAAAGCTCTGTTTAAAAAAAAAGAACAAGACGACTGTAACAGTAATCACAGTGTGATGGTGAAACTTTAAACATCATGTAAAGCAACAATAACTGTGTGTTCTGAGTTTGTCGCACCACAGAAACATGTAATTTACCATCCAAAAATGCTAAATATATAAAATTAGGTCTTAAATATAAGAAAAAAGAACTGGGGGCGTGTCCACTTCACTTAATGTCAAACACCACTACAGCCTGAAAATGACCTGAAACATGGACGCCCTGTCTAGCAGCTTTATTGGACATGTCCAGACATGTTAAAGCCAGCAGAGCCAGAGAACAGTGACAGGATGGTTTTGTTTTTGTTTTCTTCTGTGTTTGGGTTGTTGGAACTGAAGTGAGCTGAAGTGAACTGTTGGGCTGATTTGGACTGAGAGAGTCGCTAAAAAAGTTGGTTTTCGTCATTAGTTTGTCGGTTTGTGGGGCTCTTATAGAGTCGGGGGACCATGGCTTCAGAACGTCACCGAGCCATGTTTCAGGTCCGCCCCCCCAAAAAAATCCTGAACACAGAAATCGAGGACAACAGTTTAACGGTCTAACTCCACAGTTCAGTGCTGCATAGTTCTCAGTGTTGTCTTGTTTTCAGCAACTACGTTCTAACATGGTTAATGTGTTTAGAAGAAAAACTCCCCTTTCTTCTTTGCGGTTCCTTTGGGCTGATGACCGGTGGGATATCTGTTCGTGTCTGCGTTCAGCATTCACCGCTCCTTATTCCAGTGGTTCCCAAACTTTTTCGGTCATGCCCCCCTTCAGAAGCTGGAAAAAAAAGTTCACGCTCCCCAACCCAGAATTATCGCCCATCATCAACAATAACTGTGGAAGCAACTGATAAAAAAAAAAAGGATTCAAACTGAATTTTAGTGAAATAAAAGTCAGCATGAATGCATTAGCGAACTCTTATTTGTTTATTTCCCCTACATAAATCATATTCATTTAACTCTGTGTCACTCTGTATTTCTCTTCTAGTCATCCATGCCCCCCCATCTGTACTTCTACTTGAGTACAGAATGTGTTTCTACTTCTAATCCTTCCTAGATGATTCTAGATTTTCTGTTCATTCCAATGTATCATAAACTTACAAACAATACATCTACTTTATGTCCAGTAACTAAGATATTTAAGTGAGATGAGGTATGTTTACAGTCTGAAGCTGAATAATGGATTTAAGTTCATATAAATAAGGTATTACAGTAGAGCATTAGGAGGGTCCAGCTCATGTAAATCAGTCGTATCAGAGCTCCTTTGAAGTGTTTATTCATATTTGCCTTCGCAGCCAATCGCTGTCTGGTCCGGTGGGGAAGCTGACAGCAAAATGAAGACCACCAAAGCCCGCGCGGCCTCTGTTTGCAAAGGGATTTCAGCCCCCTGACCACTTGGCCATTGTCATCAAATTTGCACAGAGCTGCAATAACTCAAAAGACACTTATCATATGCTTTTGGCTTGCTTGTGTCCCCCCGTTTCCCCCTGTGGCCAATCGTGTTGACCTTCCTGTCAGCTTCCCCTGTGGAATTCTGGGTGGCGGTGCCTTCCTCCCTCCACACCCCCCCTGCTCACAGAACGCATACAAATTAGCCTTTCAAATATCAGATCAAGTTATGTAAAGAACAAAAGCAAGCAGACTTCAAAGAGGGAGGGACGAGGAGGGATGCTGCACGCAGGGGCTTCAGCCAGCGCTCTCAACCGGCCCCGTCCTCAGACGCTGCGCTGGATTTGATTATTGTTTTTAACTCCTCTCCTCCTCCTCCTCCTCCTCCTCCTCCTCCCCCTCCTCCTCCTCCTCCCTCTGGCTCCCAGAGACCCCCTGCACCACCAAAATGGGTCCAGCCTTTTGGAGCGAATCCCAATCCCAAACCTGGTCTTTGATTTCAGGGGGCTTGGCACTGCTCCTTCTCCCCCTGCTTTGTTCCTCTTGATGGATCTAGGCGGGCCGGCGAACCGTGACCCCTGCCAGCCCACCCCGTCTGTGTGAGCGCACACACACACACACACACACACACACACACACCAAATAACAGACAATGCCAAGCCGCCGCAGAGCCCAACAGGAAAGGAGGGGAAAATGGAGAAGAAAAAAAAATGTCGACAAATGTGCTGAAAGCGTCTGTGAATCAAAGTCTCATCCCGGACAGAGATTACAGGCGCGGTGAGTGTCGTTGCTGCTTTCATTGTGTCTGTTCTGATAAGTTAGCCATGTGTGATGGGCGAGGAGGAGAGTCTGGACCGCTGCCTATTCAGCTGCTCTGAACCACCTGCCACCAGATGGACCCGAGTGTGAACTTGAACAAGGAAGAGGAGGAAAGAAAAAAAAAACACTTCAATTCCCAGCCCTCCCGGCAGCCGCCTCATTTTCTCTCTAACTGTGTTATCAAACCCAGCGTTGTATCTGCTTTGTAGCGCTGGCGCTGCTGAGGTGACCAGCTTTTACAGTCACATATTTCATGCTGGTAACTTTTTCTTTTTTGGTGAGCTGAGGCTAAAAACAAAGCAGCTGATCAGAGGCTACAGGAAATCACTGAGATATCTGAGAACGACCAGCATGTGGACAGAGCTTCATAAAACACACTCTTACCGATTCATAGTCAGAACACAACCAGTGATGTTAATTCCAACGTGTTACAACTCTTAATCCATAATCTTGGTCTCTTTTTATTAGTTATTATGATAACACTGCCATCACCAAAGTAACTGACTCTTCCTGCGTCCCGCCCCTTTTCAATCTGTGCTCCAATAACAGTTGAGCAAGCTTTGTGCCCACTGGAACCTCAGTCAACTTTCTCCTTTCCTGTTTCCTGTATGGCGATTTTTTTTCCCCCAGGATGGCAAAGTCAAGTCCCGCCCTACTCTGGCTCTGATTGGCTAGTACTCGTTGCCTTTGTTGGTCTGTGTTGGTTAGGTTTAGGCGTGAGGAGTGAGATTTTGTTGGGTTATCAGGGTAAGGAATCAGAGGCTGAGTCAAATGGGTCATATCTTTGTCATCCTGGTTAAAAAATATATAATTTCTTGTGCTAAGATATGCTATGTGCTTGTCTTGTCGATGTTGAAAATGAAAACTAATTTTGGACATAGTTAAAAGATGTTGCTGGGGGACCTGTAAAACTGACAAATACATAGTCACAACTTAAGTTAGCCCAGTGGTTCCCTTTTGGGCCACTGCAGGGGGGGCATGGATGACCGGGGGTGAAATATATAGTGGTATAAATTTAAATAAATACGACTTATGTTGGGGAAATAAACAAACAAGAGTTTGCTGATGCTATGATGCTTTTTGGCTTCTAAAGGGGGGAATGCCAGAAAATTCAAAATTTTGTTACTTTTCATCATAGATGAGCACACAGGATACAGGAAGTACAGGAAAAAGGAAAGGTTAGTTTTAAGAGGGGGCGGGGGTTAAGAAGGGTCAGTTGCGGAGATCTGCAAACATGGCAACGTTGCTAGAAATATCAGTCAGACAATCAGACAGGTTGGAAACAAATCAACACTTTAGTCAGATGATCTAAACCACTTCATCGAGGTCAAACATGAACAAAACAGACAGCGCAATATCTTGTAATGTGCAATGTGGATTATGTGCAATTTATTACATTGTTTGTTCTACTGCAACTGTGGAGGCATGTTTGTGTGCAGCATTTGAGTCCAAGACAAATTTCCCTACAGGCGCGATAAAGTATATTGTATCTAATCGTATCATACTGTACCGTATCGTACTGTACCGTACCGTATCGTATCGTATCGTATCGTATCGTACCGTATCGTATCGTACCGTACTGTATCGTATCGTATCTCAGCAGTGAACTCTGTGAATTCACTGTAATCACTGACAGAAATTATGGACCAAACTAAAAAAAAAAAAGATACAGTATTTTTTTTTTTTTCACCTGATGATGTTCTGTTCTGTCCTTCACCAACTACTGAGAAAAAATAGCTTTTTTTGTCTCTTTAGCCGCTAAATGTTCCACTGTGTTTCCCTGCTGCTCTCTGACCGTGTCTGTCTGTTGTTTGGTGCTGAGCTGGTACTGTACAGTGGGTTTTTAGAGCTTTTCCTCTGAAAACAGCTGCTGCTGATGTTGGAATCAGTTGTGATAATAGCACTGAGCCTGAACCCAAACTTATAACATTTGCAGGCCATGACACCAAAACAGTGAGCTAGAAGATGTTAAAAAGCTCTGAGTTGGTGAGATTTCTCTCTGGGTTTGTCACTGTGAGTGAACCCTTCACCTCACACATACACCATAATATCACATGATATTATCATCCACTGTAAATATTTCAACTTTCTTTCAACAATCATAGGTTTCTTGCATTGATAATTATTTCACTAATGATTTTCAAATATGCAGTACAGTACTCAAGACGTTAAACAAGTCCGCACGAAGTGGGGTGGCATCAGGGCAGCAACTAACGATTATTTTCATTGTTGATTAATCTGTTGATTATTTTCTCAATTAACTGATTAATTAAACCTGTCATAATCTTATCACTGTACATCCGTGTGCTCCACTTGTTAGTTTGGACCTATTTTTTCAAGTCTGTCCTCTAACGATGATTTTCATCATCAGTGTTGATCATTTTCTTGATTAATCAATTAGTTGTTTGGTCCATAAAATGTCAGAAAATTGTTTAAAAAAAAATGTCGATCAGTGTTTCACAAAGTCCAATATGACGTCCTCAGAAACCAGGAAATATTCACATTTAAGAAGCTAGAATCAGAGAATTTAGACTTTCTCAAAAAAAATTACTCAAACCGATTAATCGATTATCAAAAATCAGATTCAGCTCAACTCAGTGTTTTTGTCACTGACACAATATGTGAACAAAAGGAGGGCTACAGCTTCACTATGATAAAAACAATAACAGAAAAAGACAAAAATAGCAACATATGTACAAAGAAGAAACAATATTGAATGTACAAACAGCAGGGGTGGAAGTAACTAATTACAAATACTCAAGTTACTGTAATTAAGTTTTTTTTTTTAGGGGTACTTGTAGATTTTCAAGTCTGTCCTTTTTCATGTTCTTCAGTCTTCATGCTACCATGTCATCTACTTAGTTACTTTCAAAATCATAACTGAGTACAGAGTACAAGTTGAATCAACATCCAAACCTTTCATCTGCATTTGTGCAGCCAATCAGGTGATCTGATCACAAACAGGCCAATGAAAACCAGGACGTATGGACGAAAAACTTAACACTGCAGCAGAGCAGGTTTGGAGTAAGGATGTTAATGATTAATCAATAAATCGATTAATCGGCATCGAGAATTTACCCGATTAAAACTGTATCCATCTATATTCTACAATTGGCGGTAATGTTGAATAAGAACTAAAAATCAGAAGAAAAAAAACAAAAAACAAAACAAAGCAAAAGAAATGAAAATGCGAAAAAGGTTTTAAGAAAACATATTTTGTATCATATTCATTATTAACGATTAATCAGTTGATTTGGAGAGACAGAAATCTTTTTGATTGAATGTTGCTATTGATAAAGTATTAAACATCATTGATTAAAAAGTAACTAATACTCTGAGTAGTTTTGAGATGAGTATTTTGTACTTTTACTTCAGTATATTTCTAACACCAGTACTTTCACTTGTATTGAGTATAGGGATGTGCACGGTTACCCGGTTACTCGGGTACCCGAGTAGACAATCTGCTACTCGGTTACGAATTATTAATCGGTTACTAGGATTATTTCATTGTTGGCGATGCCGGCCGTATAGTCGCTCTCTTTCTCGTCTAAAAGCGGGACATTTCAACCTTTACACCGACCCCACCGTTGTGTTTGTAACGTTAGCTTACTCAGAAGCCGAGCAGTCAAGCCTGTCCAATAGATAGGGACCCGTGTGCCGTCACATGACGGGCTAAAATCCAATGGGAAACCATGATCTGCCAAAGATCGTTTATTTACATCAAGATGGTTGCTCTGTTGCCGTGTGTGATCACTACTATCAGGAAATCTCCCGTAAATCCTAATAAATAATTCGTAAATTAACATGTATGCATTTTATGCAAGTTGAGACAACTAAATGTGCCTGAAATTAATGAGAACCTGTGTTTACTGCAGGTTGTTTACTGTGCAGGTTGTGCCGGTTTCTTCAGCTTTTAGATAAAGCGATCAAGATTCACTCACGTGCATCCACATAACCATCCACATTAAAAGGCTGGGGTTTTTTTTATTCTACAACTTCATGAAACTTAATTCGTGGGTTTTTATGCATCCAACCACACACCAGCTTTTATACATGTTAATTTTATTTGCTAGGACATGGAAGAAACACGATCAGTATAAGCACCGCTAATTACTGAAAAAAAAAAAAATCCCGGGGTATATGCGCTCCGTCCAGAGGGGAAACTTTTTTTTTCCAGTCATAAACTCATATGTGCATCTTAAACTACAAACTACTCTTATTAACCACTTGATATTTTGTCTGACGACGCTGTGTGTCAGCAATGCGCTGTCTGGTGGACAGAGCGCATATGAGTCATTTATTTATTTTTATTATTTATTTATTTTATTAATCGGTTACTCGATTAGTACCAGGTGCGGGTACTCGGTTAGGAAATTACTCGAAATGCCCATCCCTATATTTTAGCAATGTAACTGTACTTGTACGTGAGTACAGATTGTCAGTACTCCACCACTGACAAATAGCAACACATGCAACATAAGTACAAACCTGTACTGAATGAGGAAGTACACTGTATGTCTGAACTTATGTCAGCAGATCAAACAGAGAGCTGTATGGAGCTCTGCCAATGGCACGAATATGGCAAAATGCTGTTTTTAATGCAAATACAAATAATCTGTCATCTGAAAATATAAAAATACTTTCTATACAAGTCATTCCCAGAGACAGAGGCACAGGAGATTTGGAGTTACTTGGGTCAACAAATAAAGCAAATTTAAGGCTAATATCTGCTTGTACACGTTTTATAAGGTATTTAAAATGTGTATATTGTTTTACTGCTGAGAGGAAAAAACGAGAGCCTGTTAATTATGTTTCTTATTTACGAAGGAGGCATCAAAACGTCCTGTATTATTTTCCCGACTATAGGAAATAAAAACAGTGAGATGACCTGTTAGCTCAGCCTAAATGTATTTATTAGTCATCTATAAATAGTATTAGCAGTATAGTATTTAAAATGTGTGTGTTTTCAATAGCATGTGTCAGGATAATATGATGTGATGCAGAAATGGCAATAAAAGTGTCCGTTTTAAAAAGTCTGGCAAACTGTGACAAACTAATATTGTCACATTTTAAATCATTTAACAGCCTCAGTATGGTCTGACTTTCACCCCACTACACTACACTAATAAGTATATTTGTCATTTCAAGAGCACATGTGTTTTCTAATTTCTCTTTTCATCTGTTGTATTTTAGTGTCATTCTGTCAGTTTGCCTTAGCTGCAATATTTGATCATCATGTTTGGATTATATACCTTTATCTGAGGGGAAATATGCAGCAAAGCAGTTTCCATCCCCAAACACGCTTATTGTGAAATATGGTCGTTCACACTAAGTGTGTGGCTGCACCAATCAGGACATGTCACACGATTCAATATCAGCTGATCGACATATCAGTCAAGCTCAATTTTTTTGGTCTATTAAACTGATTTTTACCTCTTAAGAGGGTGAAACAAGACGTGCATTTTCTATATCTCTGTCATATTAAAGTGTGCTGCAGTGTTTTAAGATACAGTCCAAATTTGAGCTGTGTGAAAGTGTCATGGGGATGTTACTAGATCCGTTTACCATCATTACTGTTACATAAAAGTGAGTCAGAGGCTTATTCAAACATGAGACTGACGTAAACGTTATTAGACACATTTATGTAACAAGGTGCATGTTGGAAAGCTGTGGATAAATAAATGTAGATGCAGTACAGTTTGACAGCGTAAACTGTCTTATTTTTCAGAGACAATGGAGGTGAGCAGCGGTCGTCTTCACACACGATAAATTCTTCATCTAACTTGTGATGACATGCTGTTGTGAGCTCTGTAAAACCCAATAAAAGTTAAATCCATCCAGTGAGGCCAGATGTGCTAATGGCTTCCAGAAAGCAGCGGAGAGAGAGAGAGAGCGTCCAGCCTGAAGGTAGGTAGGTGAGAGTCGCTGTTTCACTTCCTGCACTTTAATTAGAACCAAATTAAAAGGAACCCCCCCACCCCCCGCTCGGTCGACTCTAAATTGACTTAATGGTTGAGTGGTGCCCTGCCTGGCTGGAGCTGGGGGGGAAAGCCTCATTAGCACTCCGCTTTTCACCGGGCCTACAAAACAAATCATCAATAGCTGAGCAGACAGATGTGCTTGTTAAAGACTCCAGAGGTTAATTATGGATCAGCCAACCGCATTTTGAAGTTCATTACACCCATTTAGACTTTTGGAGAGGCTTTTGATCCACGTTAGTCCTGATTGATGCTTAGTCCACAACGGTTTGGGTGAAAAAAATCTGGTGCAAATTTGTTGATACGCCAAGGTGCATGAATGGCAGAGCTAATGAAGAAAAAAAAAAGAAAAAATTCGCTAAATTTGGAGAAATTTCAACAAAACTATTAAGATACAATCCTTGATTTATGGGAGAATTTGGAAAAGGCAAAACTTATATTAGAGGATGTTATTTAAAGTCTGTGTAAAGGAAAAAGGGAGTTTTTCCTCTAAACACAGAAAGCATGTGAAGACACTGAGAGCTACGTAGTACTGAACTGACCCTTCACGAAGCCCCGCCTTTCTTACTTACTGTTGCTAAGCCTGCCAAACTTTCCATCACTGCACTGCATTTACACAGTTTACAGTGATAACAGTGGCAGATTTAACATCAAAATTGGGAGTAATTGTTGAAACATGAGGTCTTTGATTCCTTAAAGATGTAACCAAAAGCTTCTCATTTCTAGCTGACGATGGTGGATTCTGTCGGCTAAAATAATGACTCACAAGTGGATTTCATGAGTGTAGCTGGCTGATGTAAGCTAGTGCTAACTCCCTGAATCAGCATTTTAATTTTTCCATCTGACATATTTCAAAACAAGAACCCTGTGAAAGTGTAAATGTAAAGTTACCCAGCAGCTGTGTACATGATAAAACGTCAACACTAAAAGACTGAGGCTAAAGCTAGCTTACATCTCACAAGCTGGACTGCAATCGCAGAAGATAGCCAGGATAAGAGCTAAGCTAACTCAGCTTAGACCTGAGACAGCGAATCAGAATGAGATGCATCGTTGTCGGCCCACTTTGATTCTGCATCAGCCCACATCCTCCTCCTCAAAACCCCACAGAAAAAAATGCAGATGCAGTGGTATCTAACAGGTTTGGCTGGAGGTAAAGTTGCAGCAGCTAGTAAGCTAGCATTAGTTAGCCAGACATGCTAACATTTGCGGCTTACGTAAGAGCAGATGAAGACAGAGTTCAATCC
>JAJHUR010122789.1:1005-15595 GCA_027495735.1 Lutjanus campechanus | reverse complement strand
TTGATCAGGGCATCAGATCAGAGATCACTTCTTTCTAGAGGGCATGGACAAATAATGTGTTTTGTCATTTTATTTAAAGGACTTGTTGTGAGTGTTGTAGGAAATCCAACTGTTCACTTCTCTGAGTCTTGTGAAGCTCCTTGTATCTTCCATCTACTTTGACTTTCTGTGTGAATGAAGCTTTAATTGTCCTGATATTGTAAAATCCCCCATTTTGGCACTTCAATCCAATCTAAAATAACCACAAAGTATTCAAACCTGCCTGTATTCAGGTCTGTTACACCAGAGAAAATCATAGCCCCCGCTGCCTGATTTGAATCTCTCTCCTTTGTTGTGTGTTGAGGAAAGTGATAGCCCAGATTTAGTGTTACACGGTCTGCCAGCCTATCAAGAAGCCTGATAAGCACCTCAGCTGCACCCCTTCAAGCTGTGCACTGCTCTCAGATGATCCTGGTTGCTCTAAAAAGTCTACTTTTCAGGAATTTTGCAGAAGAATCTTTTTTTTTTTAAAAACGACATTTTTATAAAGTTATAGAGCAGGTCATGACATGTTCTTATCCTATAAATAGCCAAAGCTTCTCTTTCTGTGTAAACATGAACATTTCCAGGACTTAAGTCTTGAGGTTTTCACTTTAAAACAGCAGCTGAGTTCTCATCAAAGAGCAGCATTGCATTTGTCACGGCAAGGCCTCAACTTCTGGTAGGAAGCCACATCGAGACAGCAGCGTTCCTAGTTGCTGGGCAGAGCCAATGAAGATGAATAAATCAATCAGGCGTCACAAACATCAGTGCAACGCCCACATATGCATCCAGCAGCCGTCAGCTCCACTTCCACACAAAATGTTTGAGATTTCTTAACAAAAAGGAGATCAAATGATGCACATGAGGCCGTGCGTTTTCTAAAATTCAGCAACCTTGTTTTGAAATTGATCGTCGATGCTCGAATTTCCATTCCTCTCAGCACTTTAAAGACTTCATGTGCATGTTAGTTTACAAGTTTTTAAAATAAAAGAACAGCTACTTTGTGGACCGTGTGGTGAGATTGTTTTGTGAACTACCTTTTCCATGGTCAAGAATTAACTTGCAATCTCAATTTTTAAAGCCAACATGACGAGATGTTCTTTGAGCCACATGGAAAATTGATGATCTGGGCAAACTCTATCTGCTAATTAAGTTGACGTTGTGGTGCACTGGTTGTCATTGTTTCATGGGGTGTTTTCTTCAAACTTTAACTTTCATTGTTGTTTGCGTCGTCGCAAACATAAAGGGTCTGATTGTTTAAATAAGAGCTACAGCACATGGTCTAAAGTGCATCACGAAAATGCATTTAGGGCACATCTAATGCTTTTGCAAGTTGAACAGCTCATAATCTGAGTGCAAAATAAGGTGCAAGGTGTAATGGGCTTGTATTTAGTCCCTTGATTAATCAAAGGTGTTTGGACATGATATAAATTAATCATTCACTTAATCATAGAGTCATCCCCGATTCCCTTTAAAAGTGAGGTGCACCCGTACCTGGCACATACAGTAAATATTAAAGTGGTACATTATGCAAGTTGGAGAAGCAAACAGTTTCTAGCTGAGGAACCGTATCTGCTCAGGTACTGACTCAATGGATGCCGGACCTACTGCGAGAAATGCAGCACAGCAGGAAATCTGACAGCAATGGAGTGCACATATGGATAGCTGGCACTACCTACTGATTCCACTGGGCATCATTTTGATCCATACTTGATTCCCACCTGATTATGTTTACTTGCACAGATTTTGTTGATTTGGTCCTCTTTCCTTGCTTTTGTTTTTTTTTTTTTTTTGGCTGTTTTTATGATCGCAAATCTGCACAGGGTCTTTTATTTTGAAAATTGATCAGATTCTTGGTGTTTCTGCATCAGACTTTTTGCCCACTTGATCTGCTCTTGGCAGACTGATGCTGCATCCATCAAAAATAGACTTGGCGCGTATCTGAAGTGTAGCAGAGTGGAAAGCCTCTTCTTTGATGTGCATTGTGTAGAACGGCAGCTGTACCAAAACGTAGCCACGCCTGGTGGAATCAAGCTGTTAGTCTTCAAATCATCTGACAGCTACATCCTGGCAGGATGAGTTAAGTTTACAGCAACACTCGTCTTCGCTGAGGGACTGGCATGTGGTTCTTGGCCAGTACACCCTCTACCTCCACCATCTCCCAGTCCACTGTCCCACCAACAACTCCACTTGAATGCATCTAAGCAAATGCATCAATATGCACTGTTGCGTGTAGGCACATTTTGAACCCACCTATGTAGGTGCACTTTACAGTCTGAATAAAAGCTCCTTTTAAATAGCAGGAAAATACTGCACCATTGTCTTTAGAACAGGTTTTTGTTGGTCAGTGGTCACTGCTGCTTCAAAATAGCAATGCACCAATGATGCACGTGACAACACCACATTTTAAGACAAACAGTCCCATGGGTGCACAGATGGGTGCAAGTGCATTAAACAACTTGGGCCCTGAAAGTGAAAATGACATCTGCATCTGTCAAAAACTGCCAAAAATAGTTGGTAGTGTAAAACAGGGCCCAAAACATTTCAGATTAAAACCAAAATTTCATAATGTCATGTAAATTTGTAATTTTGCCTATTAAAATAGATACAGAGATTTATCTGGTCTCATTGGTGCTCTATTATGTATACACACAACCTGTGTCCCTATAAGACCTCCAGTTAACTGCTGTTGTTTTGTGCATCTCTGAGACACGTCCACTTTGCTGTCAGTCGCCAGAGGTGAGTACTGGATGCAGCCCACCATCATTTTCTCATACATTTCGTTCCAACAGCGACATGAAAGCATCTTTCAGGATTTATGCCCACACATGCATTCAAAAAGATCTTGTCTCGCTTTGTGCAGCTGTTAGTGGACAAACACCGCACCATCATTACCAGGCAGCATGTGTATGCGCCTGTTCTGCTTCCTCTTAGATATTCAAAAACAAATGATCACCTACAGCATCGTAACTGTGAGAGCAAACTCTGATCTGGCTCGAGGCTCCTGAAGGACCCACCATCATTTAGAAGAATGGCTGTGACCTAGAGTAGCTGGCAAATTTGGGTTATTTTCAGGCAGTAAATTCACATAATGATGTTTTCTACTCTTCACAAAGAGCCGCTCTGTTTACATAGAGCACATTATGCATCTTTAATATTTTAGTACTGTTTTGTGCAAATTTCTACCATGCTCTCCCAGATGCCCAAACAGTCACTTTCCTTCTGCACTTACCGCATCTTCAATGAATAGGTTGAGGTAAGTGTGTGAATGCAGAGTGCCTGAGCGATCTGTAGGAATAACTTCAGTGTCCTGAGTTGCACGTTTCCTCTCTCCTCTCCAAACCGAAATAATTCGCACAATACGTTTACAACAGCGCAACTCAGCAGCCATTTGCCAGCAATCTATAAACATGAGCTTAAAACATGTTGTTTTTGATTGTTTTTGATCTGATGTGACGATATGCAAAGACTGAAACCTGGAACTTCACAGCAGTCAGCTACTGCAGGGATGTCAAATCTTAAAAATGAAAACTGACTTGACAAGCAGGATGCTGCCAGATGTGATGTGGGTGTAAGATCATAGCTGTGATACCTTTAAATTAGAATCAGAGATCACCATATGGTGGTTTTCATGTTCACTCCAAGAGATTGATGTCACTAATGTACTACGATGGGAATTTATTGATTTAAAGTTAGAATACGAAACATTTCCGCATCAAAGTGTGTAAAAAATCTAGACAAATGTTACAAAGCTCCAACGATTAACGGATTAATAATCAACTATTAAATTAACTGACAACTATTTTGAAAATTGATTAATTGTTTTAATTGTCCAGATTCCCTGATTTCAGCTTCTCACATGTGAGATGTCTGCCAACAGAAACCAGAAAAACAATCGCACAGGACTAATATAATCACATGACTTCTATGTTTGGTGAAATGTGAAATACATAAATTCACGCAGCATTAAGATGACGGATGACCACCGCACTTATTGCAAATTATTCCAGGTCTCCAGATAATAGTCCCGTTCGAATTATTGGATTATTGTTAAAATAAAAAATGATCTGCAAAAAAAAAGGTTATATACCCCAAGATGAAAGGTTAGAGGGTCACCAAAGCTATTAATAATTATCTTTGATATATCACAAAACATACGCAAAGGGAACCAGCAACTAGAATATTTCCTGTCTTGGAAGAAGCCATGTGGTTTGCATTAAGAATCATCTTCAAGAAGACAAGAAGTATTAGTGGCAAATATCTTAATTTTCGCTGTAGTTATTTTGCTTCAGATCAAAGTGTTGGACTGACATCACCATCTACAAGCCACCACCAGCAAAATGGAAACTTTTATTAACCTAAATTAAGTCGTCAGCTAAAAAAGAGGAGTAAAGTGATTCAAGCCTGGTGGTGACATACCTGACTCTACTTGACAGACCACGGAGGCATTAAATTGAACTATAAATATTTCATTCTTAATGTTCAGTCTGAGATCCGGAGGCTTCACCCTGCTGGACTCACAGGAAAGTTAAGTAAAAGTCTACTTTTCAGCGCCTGACAGCTTGACGGATGCTATCTGATTTGTCTTGATGCACTGAACCGCACCCACCTGGGACCAAAAGATTACAGGAAATGTTGAAAATGATTTGTCACAACGCCGGCTTCGTGCTCACATGCACTTTCCTGAACCCGCTTTTTCTTCCACTTGAATAAACTTTCGCACGGAGAAACTGCTGGGTCACCGCCGCTAATAATTTGGGGTAAGAAAGCCCTTCATCAGGACACAGCTCCTTCACTATCAACAGCATCCTAAAAATAGCATTGATTTCCAGCAAACATTTACTCACCATATGTGTGAATAATCTGTGGAACTGCTCGGGGTGATAGTTGGAGATATAGAGGCAATTACACAGTAATAGATTCAATCTCAGGCCAAGAGAAACATAATTGGAGAGGGAGCTCTCGCCTACGGGCCAAAATATTGTATATTGTCACTGTGATTATAGACACTTGGCACAGCGTGGTGCTGTTAGCAATTTAAAATCAGCACATGAATGGCTGACATTAAATAGAACGCTTTAGATCATAGCTTTGATTGCGCTGTAATGTTTCTCTGTGTCAATTTCAAAACAGCCTATTTGTTTTCTTTCCTGGCCAGTTGACTGTGATCAAAAGGAAACAGCAATCCACACGTCGGTGTTTGTAACCAAATGCAAATGTGCTACACGGAGTGAGTACCCAAAAGAAAATGAGATATTCAAAGAAAACATTGAGGGCTTTGGTACATTTTAAATTGACATGGCAAGCATTTAATTGAATGTGTTGTCCAGAGGCCCTTAACCAAAGATTCAGTTGTAAAAATCATCGATATGGCTTAAAGCAGTGGAGAAAAAGACTTCTAAGATAAGATGTTCTAAGATAACAGGGGTCTGCATACAGTGTTCTCGCCTCAGGAGAGAGTTTATACAAGAGAGCAGCAAGATCGGGAGCAAGTAAAGCAGATATGACCGGCGAAAGTGACGGGAAGAGGATGTGTAGGGAGAGCAGACTGAGGTCAGGATGTTATTGTTACACTGGAGGGAGGTGGGGTCAGGAGGGGAGGAGGTCACGGCGCGGTGGAGTAATGAGCGTGAATCCGCAGGGAAGCGAGGACGAGAGTGCACAGCACTCTGCCGCCGTGTGACACACGTCAGCACACTCATGCTTGTTATTTATAAGTGAATTCTGACACCAGCAGTCCCAGGGTTCGTACCACTTGTGGATTCATTCCTCCACCGTTTATTCGCATTCCTTGTCTGTGCCACATATGTGGTGTAAACATCAAGTCAGCAGGAGCTCTTCCCTGTTTACGCTGGATCGGTTCAGCCGCAGTGCTGCTGTGCATTCAGAAGCATTTTTGTGGAGCTAACAGCCCTCTGTGCTGCTTATATAGTTAGGCAAATAAGTGGAGGAAAAAACTGACCTGAAGCTTAAAACGTGACCTTAAGCTGCAGTCATGCATATTAAGCACAAGCCACCAATGTAATACAATGCAGCTGCACTGGTTAAAACAGAAGCATTTGTGTTCTGTGAGATAGACAAATCACAAATGTAGCTAATGCATGCACAATGTGGACAGCAGGTTAGAAAGCCTATAGTCTAGCCAGCTTTCAAAGGAAATTAAGCATTGAACTTGCTTTATTCACAAGGATTCTGTTGTTACCTAAAGTAATAATCATGAGGACTTTCAATTACTGTAAATATCGGCTGTAGAGATGTCTGCCTTGTCTCCAATATAATGGAAGTAGATGGCACTCGGCTTGCGGTGCTAAAAGCACCAAAAAAACAAATAGAAGATAATAATATATTTGAATTTTGTCTCCTAAAATCATCACCCAGTTACTCAAAATAATCTACAGACCTCATTGTGAGCAGTTTCATGTAGGAACTACTTTCTTTCTAGTAGAAAATGAAGTAGTTACAGTAGAAAGTAGTTATGCTAGATTCTACAGCAGAAAGAAAGTAGTTCCCACATGAAACCTAAGACCTATCTTACACCCGGTGCACAGTAGCACACAGTGCAGCACAGTTGTCATTGCTGTTGCCTTTTGTGTAAGGGCTGTAATGGATGCACAGATGGGCGCAAGTTCTTGTGGTTGATGTTCTTAAAATGAGGCAGGAAAAAGCCATGGTGCCACTGACCAACAATAACTTTGTCAGTTTGCCGCCGCTATCTAACACGTGCGTGTGCTGTTTTGCCTGGTCTCTGCTAGTTTTGCAAGTAAACATTTACTATGGCAGAACAAACCAAGACAAGATCAATGATGACAGAATTATTTAAGAGTTGGTGTGGAGGCGTGGCCCTTGTGCCAACTGGCTGACAGCACATAAGCGACACTGTTAGTTATTTTTCATTTCTTATCATCACTGATCTGTTGTGAGGTCGCCTGACACACCTGCAACTACCACTTATCTGCCAAAGAGAACAAAACAGATATTCAAGATGGTTACTTTAATAGAAAACCATGGTTTATTAAAACATGAAGTGGTTTTTTTTGTTATTGTTGTGCCTCCTTCTCTCTCAACCCAACCAATTACAATAAATGGCCGGCCACCCTAGAACCTGGTTCTGTTCGAGGTTTGTACAAAGTTTTTCCCTGCTGCTGCCGCCTTAGTGTGCATGCTCTTAGTGGGAAACATGTCTCTGTATATAATATTATAAAGTGAACAGACTATACCTGCTCCAGATGAAAAGTTTCCTGAGATGGCCGCTGGTATGATTAGCGCTGTATAAATAAAACTGACATCATAATCACCAAAGTAATTGCTGGGATCTCGAAACTTGACAACACTGCTAAAAATAGGTCCAACGGGGCAAGAGTGATCAGACAATCAGACATGTTGTAAACAAGCAAACGGTTTAGCCTGATTACCTCCCACTTTATTTGGTGTTAAAATCAATAGTGAGCGTATCCATAATGTCAGTAATAATCCATTACTGCACAGCAAAACTGTGTATGTGCACAAGCAGGAAGTCAGTCTATTCGCTGGATTGGATGTGTACAATAGAAAGTTTGGGTAATACTTTTGCAGTTCGCCTTCGTTTCCTCTTGCAAATAAATTGATAAACCTGAGGGTTTGTTTACAACCAGTACAACTGTCTGACTGCCCGTGCTTGATGCTCCGTTATACCTATTATTAGTAATACAGCCACGCTTCAGGATCTCCACAACTACTTTGGAGAGCACAGTGTTATCATAACTGAAGGAACTGATGGCCAGAGCTGTGAAAAACAAACCCAAGTTGTAATAAACTGTAGTTTTTCTTCGGGGTGAGCACACTCTAACAGATGGGAATCGTTCCAGATGGGTTCCAGTCAAATTGTCAGGATGCCCATGTGGGCAAGACTGTGTTGCAACCCTGACACCAGAAGGTTGATGCCCTGCTGATCCTGAGCTCACAACTTCTTCTGGAAGTAGTCCAGTCCGGATATCTCAAACCAGACCGGATTGCAGCTGGGACAGGATGCCGACAAAAATGTTTGCATAATGAGTTTAAACTTAAAAGGGTATGACGGTGTAGCATGCAGGCATTTCAGTCGCACTCTGTGATTTTTAGAGTTACTACAGTTAGGGGTAATATTTGATCAATCATGTTAAGCAGCTGGCCAGATCTTGTTTTTTTTCCACTGAAGAAACACTGGAAAACTGAGATCTGTGGTTTCAACAGCTGAGCTAGAAATGCTTATACGTGCCTTTATGTCATCTCGCATTGACTACTGTGATGCACTTTTCTCTTCACTTAGCATATCTGGCCTTGACTGTCTGCAGGCAATCCAGAATGCTGCCGCAAGACTTCTCAGAAGGTCAAATACACGGTCTCACATTACTCCCATAGATCTCCTCACTGGCTCCCTGTCACTATATGATCCAGTTTAAAATTCTCACTCTTGCTTGCAGAGCAATTCACAGTCACACTCTTAGGTTAAATAAGCTATATTTGCTGTATGTCTCATGAACCTGCCTTAAAGGTAACATTTGGCAATTTTCATGCAGATGTCAAGTCAATATTGATGGTAAATGTAGTCTATAAAAGCAATAAAATCATCAGTGTGTAATATATTGACCAAAATAGTTCCCTGCTTCCTGCTCAGAGCTGTCCAGCAGTGTCTACATGTACCAGGACGCATTACGGGCAAGCCTGTGACTCCCATGCCCACGTTGCCGATTTATCACCATGTTAGCCTAAGGCGATTACTTTTGTAACGGCACATTGTCTCCCTATTGGCTGTCCTGCATGGCTGTCAGACTAGGATATAGGGCTTACCTGGTCCCACAGCAAGAGTCAGTTTGAAAGGGGCGGGCCAAAGTAATTAAGCGAGACAATGGGAAACAGCTTGGGGAGTCCGAAGTGAAGTTTTTTTGAGTGCTGCGTCGATATGACTGAAGTTTCCAATCTTTCCAGACATACTTTATTGATGATAAGAGGGAAATTGTTGACGTCACAGAAATTAAATATATATAAGCATAGAGAATTATAGGAATAGAAAAAAAAAGTATTTAAAAATATTTACATTCTTTTACAACATGTAGGAGAGATTATATAACGATAACAGTGATAACGAATAAGTGTGGCCACATATGAAAATGTGGCACATGAAAAATGTGTAGGCCACAATTCATCGCTTAATGAATTGTGTCACCAAGGGGCTGAAGAGCACAGTCATTTGTCAGCCAAATTATAGCATTAGCTGACAAAAATATTCATCCAGCATGCCCCCTGACTACCCAGAGGCGGAGGCTAGAAATCCAAGCTGAAATAGCCTGCAGTTCTAGACCGTTTTCTCGGTCAATACAGCAGCACTACGGAATTTATCGTCTTATTCAATAAACTACATTCACCATCAACACTGACTGGACATCCATATGAAAAGTACAGAACTTTCTGGGGTTGACCTGACTGAGCTTTTGAGGCTGTAGCAGCTAAATGGAACGCTCTGCCTGCACCGTTACTGCTTGCTGATTCTGTGAACTCTTTTAAAAGGCAAGTGAAGACATCCCTGACAGGCGGGTGGTGCATACAGGTTGGTAAACTGTATGCAAGTCTACATTTTATGTACTTATTGTGTCTCTTTTTTTGCTTTAGTCTTTGCACTTCTACTAAACCTGTTTCACCTCTGATGGTTGGGCTCATAAGTGTGCTTTTTTTTTGCACCTACACCACAACCACACCCAACAGTGATGTTAGAGTACAGCACTTGATCTGTGCAGGTACTACAGAGTTCTTTCCATGTCAGGGATTGAAGTCACGGGTGTGCAGCGGGAGGGGGCTGAGCACACAGCCCTGGGGGGCACCGGTGTTGAGCACTAGAGTGGAGGAGGCGAGACCACCAATCTGAACCATCTGGGGTCTGCTTGTGAGAAAGTCCAATATGCAGGTGCAGAGTGTGGTACTCAAGCCCAGAAGGTCGCCAGTCAGTTTCATGGGGGAGCTTGTGTGGAAATCAACAAACAACATTCTCATGTAGGTGTTGTTTTTCCCCCAAGGTGTGTGAAGTCTGAGTGGAGGTGGTGTCCTCTGTGGATCTGTTGGTTCTGAATGCAAACCACAGAAAGCAGTATACTACAAACAGCTGCATCTGTCAATTTCAATGGCTCAGTGTAGGATCACTACACAAAATGAGGAAGTTTGGCTGTCCACTGCTCTTCTTCTGCAAATAACAGAGAAAACAACCCTTTTATAAACACACACTGAGATAACAAGGTGCAGCGCAGCACAGGTTAACTCTGAATCTATTCTTCTCTCCAAAAAAAAAAAGAAAGAAAGAAAGTAAATCACATACTTTCATGCTCTGATTTTTCAGCAATGAAAAGAGCCGGCGGGCCACACAGTGTGCAACATCGCATATTGTGAGAAAGCAGCAGTGTGACAATCAGTGAGCAGTGTGCTGGCAACATTGCCACAGGAGCAGTATATACACAGCTGCAGGACACTTGTTTCCCAGAGTTCACGGCGACGCGCGGCACAGAGGGGACAGACTTGACTGACTGCAGAGGAGGAGAAAGAGAACAGATGGATGTGCGTCGTCCTTGTCTTTGAGGTTGTCTTTCCTCACGGCTATGCAGTATATTCAGTACATGTAAAGTATGCACACACACACACATACACACAAATTTAGAGCATGATTGGGCATCATTAACCTAAATTACAAAGGGATTTTTTTTTTAGAAGTGATTGGCCAGCAGCAGGGCAGCTGGTCAACTTCAGAATAACCCGCTGAGAATCTCAGTGTAACACTAATATTAAACATGTGTTCAGGTGCACTGGTACAGGAAGGGTGTGAGCAGCAGCACAATACTAATAAAATACAAACTAAACACACATTAATTGCTGCTCTGGTCAATCTGCCTCTGGTTCATGTTTGCAGGCCTCAAAATTCATCAAAAATCATGTGCGTGTGTGTGGGTGGTTTGAAACAGAAAGGTGGGGGGTGCAGTTTATGCGGCTTACTTGATTGGTAGTTTCAAAGCGCCAGAATACTGTGGTGTGAAAGAACATTCCCTTGTGAGAAAATTGCAGCCTTATGGCAGGCTCAAAGTGGTAAATATTACATTTGATTCTTACTGTTTATATAATATTTGTTTTATTTCTATGGTCATGATTCCAGCTTTGTGATTCGCAAGAGATACATTAGAGTCACATTTGCGACAAAACATCCAGTCCAGCAAAAGTCCAGCATTGCAATAAATACCTACCAAAAGCAAGTTATTAAACTTAAAGGTGAAATATGTAAAAACTAGAGGGTTATTAATCAGCCAATCACATGGCAGTGACTCAATGCATTTAGGCATGTAGACACGGTCAAGACGACCTGCTGAAGTTCAAACCAGCATCAGAACGGGGAAGAAAGTTGATTTAAGTTACTTTGAATGTGGCATGGTTGTTGGTGCCAGACAGGTTGGTCTGAGTATTTCAGAAACTGCTGATCTACTGGGATTTTCACACACAACCACCTCTAAGGTTTACAGAGAATGGCCCGAAAAAGAGAAAATATCCAGTGAGCGGCAGTTCTCTGGAAGAAAATGCCTTGTTGATGCCAGAGGTCAGAGGAGAACGACCAGACTGGTTCGAGATGACAGAAAGGCAACAGTAACTCAAATAACCACTCGTTACAACCAAGGTTTGCAGAGGACCATCTCTGAACGCACAACATGTCGAACCTTGAAGCAGATGGACTCCAGCAGCAAAAGACCACACCGGGTGCCACTCCTGTCAGCTAAGAACAGGAAGCTGAGGCTACAACTCACACAGGCTCACCAAAATTGGACAATAGAAGATTGGGAAAACGCTGCCTGGTCTGATGAGTCTCGATTTCTGCTGCAACATTCAGATGGTTTGGTCAGAATTTGGCGTAAACAACATGAAAGCATGGATCCATCCTGCCTTGGTTGCTGGTGGTGGTGTAATGGTGTGTGGGGGTGTTTTCTTGGCACAGTTTGGGCCCTTAGTACCAACTGAGCATCGTTTAAACACCACAGCCTACCTGAGTATCTTTGCTGGCCATGTCCATCCCTTTATGACCACAGTGTACCCATCTTCTGATGGCTACTTCCAGCAGGATAACATGACATGTCACACAGCTCAGATCATCTCAAACTAGTTTCTTGAACATGACGATGAGTTCACTGTACTCCAGTGGTCTCCATAGTCACCAGATCTCAATCCAACAGAGCACCTTTGGGATGTGGTAGAACGGGAGATTCACGTCATGGATGAGCAGCTGACAAATCTGCAGCAACTGTGTGATGCTGTCATGTCAATATGGACCAAAATCTCTGAGGAATGTTTCCAGCACCTTCTTGAATCTATGCCTCTATGCCACAAAGAATTAAGGCAGCTCTGAGGGCAAAAGGGGGTCCAACCTGGTACTAACGTGTACCTAATATAGTGGCCGGTGAGTGTAAATACATAAATACAAATTATGACAGACAATGTCATTGAAAGAGTAAATGAAAATAAATTTCTGGGCATGAAAATAGACCACAAAATCTGCTGGAAACCTCACATAACATATGTACAAGTAATGCTGGCAAGGAGCATTGCACTTCTGGGCAAAACTAGACTCATACTGGATTGTAAGGCATTGTACACTCTGTACTGTTCTCTGGTATTGTCATATTTGAATTATTATGTAGAGGTATGAAGTAACACCTACAAAAGCACCCTACAGCCATTATGTATAATACAAAAAAAGAGCCATGAGGACGGTAAATAATGTTGTAAAGCTGGAACACACTAACAATCTGTTTTGAAAGTCTCATGCATTGAAACTCAGGAATTTGTTGGAATTCAAAACTGCACAAATAATGTACAAAGCAAGAAATATTTTACTTCCTGGCAACCCACAAAATACTGCATGTCTTTATGGGCAGAGAGCGGGGCTATAACTCAAGAGGGGAATTAATTTGAAATAATGTGTTTGCACCAATCTTAAATGTATGTACATATTAATTTGTGGGGTGATTTTGTGGAACTCTCAGGGGGAAGAAATCAAACAAAATAAAAAATATCAGACAGTTGAGGAAGGGGAATGTAAAGCACTTTGATGGTGATACTGTTGTTATTGGTTTTCTATGAAGAACACAGACATAGTGGTGTAATTGTGGGGATGGATGCCACATAAGGGAAACCAAAGCAAGATTAAATCGAACGCAACTGGACTTGTTCAAAAAGCCTTTTTCTGAAGACGTTTCGCCTCTTATCCAAGAAGCTTCATCAGTTCATGCCTGTCAGACTAGTCAGAGCTAGTCTAACCAAATGGTGGGAAACCCAGGTATTTAACCTCTTTGGGTATGTTCAAATTCATTAGTGCTCTACTCAGTTTTGACGACAGTCGTTAGGGTCGTTAGTCCTGAGAGTCACCCGAAACCCAATGTGAGTGACGGTCGTTAGAGTCACATGAATGTGAACTGCTGTTGTTATTGGAGGTCAAGTTGTTGTTGAATCTCCTGGGCAAAGATGAAATGACAGCATTGTAGATAGGAGAGAGGTTATGTCTCAGGCCTCCTCCTCTGTTGAGAGTGGGTTTCTCCATTTTGACATAGATGGCTTCCTTAACTCCTCTCAAACCATCTGTCCTCCCTGTCTAGAATGTGGACATTGTTGTCCTCAAAGGAGTGTGCTTTCTCCTTAAGGTGTAAATAGACAGCTGAGTCCAGGCCTGAGGAGTTTGGTCTCCTGTGTTGAGCCATGCGTCTGTTGAATATGGAATATGTGTTGTATTCCAACCATGGAGGCAGTGGAAACTGTGAGACAACGTCTGCTACAGGACAACACCCTCCAAAATAGAACCAATCTCAACCCGGACCAAATATGCCAACTCCTTGACCTCTGCCTAAACACCACATACTTCCAGGTCAACGGAAAATTCTATAGACAGAAACATGGCTGTGCCATGGGCTCCCCGGTATCTCCCATTGTGGCGAATCTATACATGGAGGAGGTGGAATGTAAGGCCCTGAAATCCTTCAAAGGAACACCACCTAGCCATTGGTTCAGGTATGTGGACGACACATGGGTTAAAATCCAAGCCCAAGAAGTGCAATCCTTCACAGAGCACATCAACTCAGTGGATAAAAACATCAAATTCACTAGAGAAGATGTCAAGGATAACTGCCTCCCCTTCTTGGACTGTGAAGTTCAAATCGGTAAGGACAGGAGCCTCCACATTGGGGTATACAGGAAGCCCACACACACAGACCAATACCTTCTCTTTGACTCACACCACCCTCTGGAACATAAGTTAGGCATTATCAGAACCCTGCAACACAGGGCTGATAATGTACCAACTAGCACTCAGGCACGAAAGAAAGAGCACAAACACCTGAGGGGAGCCCTCAAAACCTGTGGCTACCCCAGCTGGGCTTTTGTGAAAACAGCCACACATGCCAGGAAGAACACCAACTCCGAGGGTGATGAGAAAAAGAGAAACAAAAGAAACAACGTAGTAATCCTGTATGTGTCTGGGGTATCTGAGAAACTCAGGAGGGTTTTCAACAAGCATGACATCCCAGTGCATTTCAAACCCAGC